>OY728133.1:993947754-994174306 GCA_963277665.1 Viscum album
AGACATATGCCTCTCTAACTTCACATGCTAACACTCCATGCACATTGATATAAATTTAGGAATCTCTTTCATCATATTATCCCACCAATAATTCTCTAAGAGATCTCGATATATCGTTGTGTTTCCTGTGGGAATAGAGAAATTAGAACTGTCTATATTATCCAAAGGTTTTTTCTTCATTGAACTTTATGGAAAACTTAGTCTTTTCCCAAATATCACAATTAATACTTTATTAACATTGAACTCTACAGATTTCCCTCTTCTAAAACCTTCCTCTTTCTTTCGAATTCCCACATCATCCCTTTGAGAATCCATTAATCATTCCAAAATATATGGTCGAGAAATCATCTATGAAAGGGTTGATGATGTTCCCTTATTTCTGATTCACATGGCCATCTTCAAAAAATCTAAGAAGATTGGAACCTTCTAAATTTCCATCAGTGATATAATCTATGGGTCATTTCTACTAAGATAATCCTACACCTTCTTCGCTTTCCCTGGGTGGTAATTGATTGAGTAGTCATAGTCCTTGATCAGATCTAACCATATTAGTTGGAACATGTACAACAATTTCTATTTGAATATATATTTGAGGCTTGGGTGGTCTATATATATTTCACACATCTCCCCAAAGAGATAATGTAGCCAATTTTTTATATCAAAGATCACCGCAGCCAACTCCAAATCATGTGTTGGATAATTCTACTCATGAACATTAAATTTCCCTATAGCATGGGAAATGAATTTATCATTTTGTATCAACAAAAATCCCAGGACCTTCTTCTATGCAACACAAAATACCAGAAAATGTTCTCCACTTGTGGAAAAAGTTAGTACAAGTGTAGTAATGAGCATCACTTTTAACTCCTTGAATCTTTTTTTATCATTCATCACTCCAAGAAAACATTACTGCCTTTGAGTTAACTTGGAAAGAGGGTAGAAAAATTTTGAGAAATTTCTAAAAAATCATTGATAATATCCAGCTAACCCCAAGAAGCTACAGATATCTATTACCAATGTTGGCCTCACCCATCCCTCTATTTGAAATGTTTTGGAGGGATCCATAGATATCCCATTGCTTATGATGATATGTCCATATAATGAGTCCTTCTTCAACTAGAACTCACACTTGATGTACATTTCATAGAGCTTCCCATTCCGAAAGGTCCCTAGTACAGTTCTTAGATGCTCCTCATGATCCTCCATGTTTTTGGATTCTATCATAATATCATTTAAAAAGACTACCAAAAAAAGTTCGAGGTAATTCCAAAAGTTACTAATCATCATGTCCATGAAACTTTTTGGGGAATTAGTGAGTCTGAAAGGCATTTCAATGATTTCATAGTGCCCGTATCTTGTACAAAACAATTTCTTGGGGATATATACCTTCTTCACCATTACATGATAATTTCCCGACTACAAATCCACCTTGGATAATTATTGTTCTCCACATAGCTGATTGAACAAGTCATCAATTCATGGGAGAGGATAATTGTTCTTTAACGTTATTTTGTTAAGATCATGATAATCGATGAAAAGTCTCATTAATCCGTATTTCTTCTTGATGACGATGACTAGAGAACCCCATGGTGAATCACATGGGTGTATTAATCATTTATCTAACTTATCATATAGTTTTTTCTTCATCTTCTTATGCTCCACAGAAGCCATTCTATATGGATTCATAGATATAGTAAATGGCTAAGGTATAAGATCAATTGATAATTCAACATATTTTCTAGGTGGAAGAAAATTAAATTATTTGGGAAACCCTTTAATGAATGACCTCACAATAGGAAAGTCTTCAATGATGGTTTTCATCTTTAGACTCAATCATCTGAGCCAGATACGAATGCTCATAGGGAAGTAATATCCATGCTTGTGATGATGCATCTAATGAAGATTATTTCTCCTCCTTGCATTTGAACAGAATTGGGGGTCGATTATCCACAAGGACTATTATTTCGCACTCACGACAAATTACATTGGTTCTATATAAGGATATCCAATCCCAGACAAGAATTGAATCAAATTCCACTAGTGGGAGTATAATGAGGTTCATAGGGAAATTCAATCCACAGATTATGATAGTGGAGGATTTAAATTCATGGGATGCAATGATTTCCCCATTTGTCATTCTCACCGATATCATTACTTCCATGATTTGTGGTGGTGCTGGATTGTTCTAATAAACTTTTGCGATATAAAAAAATGTGTAGAACCTGAATAATAAAATATGTTCACTATTCTTGAATGAATAACTAGCGTATGTGTCACCACTTCATTTTTGGGGTTCACTTCCGTAGTAGTGATGGAAAAATCTCACCCTTTCTACCGTGGAGGTTGTTGGTTCCACCGAAAACCCTTGGATTAGGGCCCAAATTGGCAAGATGCCCTGGTTCTTTGCAGTTGTAGCAATGAACAACGTAGTGAAGTTTAAACGGAGCGTTCCTATCCTCTGTTGTAACAGCAGGTTTTTCATGCGATAGTTAATAGCGAGGTTCCATTCTCTTCCACTCCTAATGAATTTCCTCATCCCCTTTAAGAAATTTATGGGGTGTTTATTTCTCCACCGTTGGAAAGTGCGGTGCTGGATCTTCTTAACACCATTGGATTTATCCATCAGAGCCCTAGAATTTTAGTTCACCTTACACTTCATATCCCCATGATTCCCTTGATATTCTATGATCTCTATTTACTCCTGGAAAGCTCATCGAACAGTTTCCTCAGAGTTGTCGAAGTCATTGATCACCAGCTCTATCTGTAGGCAAGGTTTCAGCCCACCAAAGAAGCTGTCAACCTTACATTTGGGTGTAATGACACAGCCAGAGGCAAATCATACAAGCCTTGTGATGTTTTCCTCATACACTCTGACGAATTTGTCACTTTTTTTCTTGATTTAAAAGATGTCCCTTTTCATCTTAAGTTGGAGGGTTCACAAGAAATATTTATCAAAAAACATCTTCCTAAAATCCTTCTAATGAAAAGCTTCGATCTACTCCTCATGCTTCGTACTTTTGATCAACGTCCAACAATGACCAGATTCACACTCTATAAGATAAACATCCCGGAGAACCTTCTCTTATTCAAAACATTGAAGGATGAAGAATATCATTTCAACGGATTTGATACATTGTTCAGCCATTGAGGTATCTAATGATCCATTAAAAGTTGGAGACCATTGTCTCATGAATATTTTGATTGTGACTTGTTCTTTAATTGGGGGGGGGGGGTTGAACATTCCTCTTGACTCATGATATTATCCAAATAATTAGTTAACTTATAGAGAAGCATGATAAAGTTAGTGATTCCCACTACCACTAGATTGGGCATCTCATTAGAATAATCATCACATTAATCGTCACATCGGTTGTTAGCCAAAGTCATCCTATTACCGACCATTGGATTGAATAAAAGGAATGTTAGCGGTTACACATAAAGGATAATCGAAGGACAAAACTGATGACTTATAAATAATTATTATTTCATTATCTTTTGAATTCATAGGCTTCAATCTATTCTATTCATGATTTAGTTTCTAACATATATTCTTAATTGAATTTTTTTTAATTCCCTTAATAATGGTTCATACTAAACATGGAATTTACCAATGCATATCATCTGGGAGTGTCATAACCAAGAGTGCATAAAGGATTTTGTCGTGTATTGGGATTCCCCAGGTCATGCCTAAAACACCTTCTCGGTGTTTTCACCCCATGTAACATATGTTCCAGAGCTGCCTCTAACTGCTTGAATCAAGACACAGATGTATTTTCTTGATAAACCACATACTTAATACCGAACAAAACATAGGGATGTTTTAATTATACATAGATTTGTTTCTATGTCATTACTAGTTTTTTCTAATTGTAATCCCAAAAATAACTAAACCTATCCTCTAATACCAACTATGACAACACTTCCCATTTTTACACCCAAAAACATGATTTATTTCATAAAATCGTCACTTGATACAACATGGAATATCGAGAGGTCTAGTGTATTTGATGATAAGGATCATTACATTACAACATAAATCATGAAATACAACATCTTTATTGAAAACATCCTTTACAAGACCACTACATTCCATCATACTTAGCGTTGCATGGGATAACCAGAGGACATGCATAAGAAAGGGGTGACCTATAATGTCCAGTAAGGGGATAAACAAGGAATAACATGAGGGATAAAATACATGTTAGACAATAGGAATATCAATGGAGAACAAGATAGACATGAACGTAAATCCATGATAAATCATGATAATCGTAACATGGAAATGTTGAAACAACAGTTAATATGAAATTAGCATGAGCCAAGGCTCCTTTAACATGGAGCACGAGCAACCCCTCATTGCACATGAAGAATGAGTAAACCCTCATTGAACATGAATTATAATGAGTCAACACCAATTTAACATGACATATCAGGATACTATAATTTACCCAATTCATTGGAGTGCAATCGGGGAACACCATTTCTTAATCATTTAATTTAACGTATAAGTGTGCCCCATTGATCATACAACAAGGAGTCAATCATCATCATTTATTCCATGATAAATGGATGTCTAATAAATACATGATTAATTATAATTAATATGTAAATGTGAATAAAGGTGAATACCCTGGATAGATAAATGACACGATATTAACTGCACAATGACATTGGTTTGAAAAATTGTAGTGCAATTTCGGCAGCATAACGACGTGAAATAAGAACTCATAAAATATTATTAATGAGAAAAAGGGGTGTATCATCATATCTACATGAAATGGATAGTAAGGGGGCATATAGACACATTTACCAACAAACATAATGGAATTTTCATGTATAATACAATAGAATTACTTGGATGTAAAAGAGGAGAGAAAAATCAGTCACGGAATTTTGGCATCGTAACAGGTGTACATAGGACACATTAATGAAATAGAAATGGGTACCATCATCCATACATAAATATAGAAGTATGGATGAGGTGAAAAATAATACCCCAACATTTTTAATTGAATACAAATGGACATAACAACTTAATTAAAATTTGAAAAATAATGAGAAAGGAAGAAATTCCATACTTGGAATTGTGATCCCAAAGGCTCATGAGAGGCTTGAGAGAGGCTTATTGGGAGTCTGAGGCACCATGAGAGGATTCTATAGAGAGGAGGATAGGGTTTTTTATAACTCCAAGGCTTTGAGTGAAGATTAAGAGGGATATTTGGTGGGTTTGTTTAGGAAAGGAGAGGTAATTCTTTATTATTTAGGTTTGGGACACCTCACATTAAACTAAACTAAACCACAACACAACCCATGGTTATTGCCCATGGTTTTTGCAAAAGGGGAGAGGAAGAAAATATTTTATATGTACAATGGACTAACATTTATAATAATTGGGTTGCTTATGTGGATGTGAGTTACACTCTCAAGGAATACAATTTAAAAAGAAAAAATGTTTTATAATCCTTGAAGGGTCCACTAAATCATTGTAAAATAAATAAAAAAGAATCAAAACTAACATTATTTTAATGCTAAGTTATATATTTTCATAACATAAGGTTTATATTATTTTATTACATAACTATTGGGTCATTATGAAGTCATAAAACACATTATATATTTAAATGATAATTAATTTTTACCAAAAAATATCACAATCTCAGAAAATTTTGAAATATTCACCATTGTATAATTTCAACATAACGATTGAAAAAACAATGTTCATTTTATATAAATAATTTAATAAGAATGTGAATTTTTACATTTAATATAATAACCAACATTTACCAAAAACTCGTGGATTTTGACCAAAAACAGCTTTTAAATCATTATAAAAAAAATTAATTATCATTTATATATAACAAAATAAATTTATTACTATTTTATTAAAATATAATTTAATTATCAAATCCATTAATTCATCAAAATATATTTCTAAGTTGAATATTTACTAAAAAATTTATTTTTTCTTTAAAATCTATTTTCCAAGTAAGAATAATAAAATGAATGAATATTCATTATTATACACAAAGATAATGCACAGTATCATCGTGCTAAGTTATTGATACATAACCACTTATAGTACCTGCATACGATAGAAGGGTGATATGTGTTATGGTGACAAACTCTTCGATTGGCTTAGATAACATCACTTGGGTGGTAATCTCTATTAACTTCCACTTCTCCCGTAGTAGGTTCTTTTCATGCTTAACGGGTTCAAGCTCAGCTTGGTCTTGGTTAGGGGAGAAGCCCAGTGATGCCACAACCTTTATGAGCTCTGAGAAATGGGCTTCATATGGGGAAAGTCTACTGGATGAAGCCATCGCTTCCTTTGTCTGAGTAAATTGGATTTGTTAAGGACCTATATTTATACTAATCATGTGATCATTGTTCAACAACTATATTATCTACAATTAAAATTAATATAACTATTTTAATATCTGAAAATATATAACCAAAGAATTTAACATTTTATATAACCATAATAATACATATAATTTGATCGAGAGGAATTTCCATTAATTAATGTTTGGGTCATTACAATTACAAACTATGAAAAAACTAGGAATAAAATTACCTATGTAATCAATGTTAGAAATTAGATATAATCCAAGTTTATATATCCTAATTGAATGTGTCAATGACCCAATGAATTCAAAATATAACAAGATTTTTCAGCCTCCCATGATCGTCAGTACAAAATTTATCTTTGATCTGTAGGAAATGAGAAACCCCCAGGAGGCTGTCATCAAAACCCACACTACATCGCTTCTTTGAGAAAACATGAATATAACAACCACAAAATCCATCATGACTTCATCCCATTCCCACATATGAATAGTTAAAAAATTTAAATGTATTACTAGTAATTATGTTCTTCAATCTCTTACTGATAGGTGGAACACCTTGTAACCAAAAAACTTATCACAGATTTCATACTTGGATAAATATTACTGATAGGGAAATTGAAGGTACATCTTTCTAAAACCATGTTGTATAGACCGAAAGGTGGAATAAAAATCCTTTATCCACTCCTTGGATATTTCAACTGGATCCTAATCATGTCCATGGATTCTCAAGAGCTCATCTTCTATTAGGGTCAAAGGTGTAGGATGGTCCCCATATAAATATTTTTTAATATTGGATAATGTTTTATATATATTTTTTTTAAAATATCTATATATTGGTGGAATTTTATTTCATTACATTGTGGATATTATAATCCACCAGTTCATTAGGAATTGTTGTTTCATTTTTATTTCATTGAGTACATGATAAAGTGGAAATTGGTCAATCCACAACCTAAGAAAGTTATTATAATTTTGGAATGAAATGAAACTGAATATATTCTCTTATTTTATGAAATAAATTGATATCCTATTATCATCATTTTTATGATATCAATTACCTTTTATAGATCTATTTATTCAATGGTTTTTTGGTCATTACACTTATCATGAACTTGTTCTCTTTCACTCTCCATCAGAACGTGATTGTTTTTTCTCTTCTATGTATATGTTATCTCTTTACACATATGTTATCCTATTAGGAAACCTAGTTATGAGATGCATTGGGATACCGTTATGTTTCAAAATATCCTTATTCAAATGAAGTGTTATTATTAAATTTTTAATGGTCAGTTTCTATGAACATATCATTTTAGGGTTCAAACATTTATAACCAAAACCAAATTTGATGGTGGCATTCATTTTAGGTGGGAGGGGGGTATAAAGTAACAACTATAGTTTTTATTAAATATCTTCTTTGATAAGTAAAAACTATTCGACATATTTGGTCCTCAATGATAAAAAATGATTTTGTTACGAAATTTACATATTGTGACTTATTGTGGACGCATGAATCCTTTTAAAATGCGTTATACACATTAACATGTTCATTTAATAACTTCTATAATACACAATACTTAATTCTACTGAATTGTAATCTAATGTTTATTATGATAATTATCACCTACATTTGGAAATGAGATATTGGATCAGTTTAATTCAATTATGACATTATTTTAAAGGATAAATATTAATTTCAAATAAAGTTAAACCATATTTAAAAATAAATGATTTTTTTTTGTCAAAAAATATTTTTATTCCAGAAAAACAGATTTTACATATGAATTTAAATGATCCAATATTAGAGAATGGAATTAATTATATAAATATGTTATCTTTATTTAATTAAATGTTTTGAAAATTTTAGAATTTTTCTTAATTGATTAAAAAAGATTCAAATTAATTTTAATAATAAAATCATTGTAATTTTATAAAACCTAGTTTGTCCTAATATAAAATGAAATGTTTATTAAAAAAGAAAAAAATGACACTTATAAATATTATTTGAAAAAATAAAATACATTTTTGAAAAAATAAAATCACAAATATATTCTAGTGAATAATTTTATTTTCTATATTCCTTCTAAGGAATAACTAATAATTATGGATTTGATTTGAAAAATTAATTTTCATCTAAATAACTTACAGTGTTAGATTACATTTTTAATTTGTGTCAATTTCACTATAATCTATTTATACATAATTAATTCAATTTAATTCATTGGATTCATTTTTATTTTTAATTATTATTTAAAATGATTGTAAAATTTTTATCTAATACACTTTAAACACCTCTTTACTCAACTCTTAGAAAAGATTTTTTTTAATGTTTTTGTTTCATTAATTTTAAAAAATGGATTGAATTTTTTTACTCATAATATAAAAATTTAGAAAAAATATCTCCTTTATTTTGGAACAATGTGATTAGTATAGAGAATATTTATTTCCACTAAGAATAGTATTTCGTGTAATTAATGGTTAAAAATATTATTATAAACATGATAAAATTAACTAAAACCATTCTAAAATGTAATTGGATGATGTAAATCTGACAGATAAAATACACGGTTAAAAATTGAATTATTTTAAGTACATGTTTCCATGAAAATGACTTAGATATAATTAAAATAAAAGAGATATCAAAAATAAAAAACTCTTAATTTTATTAAATTTAATATTTTCAATATTTGGTCAAACAAATTATATTTTCAATTATAAATATTATTTTTAAGTTTAAATCTATTTCATACATCAGATTAATTTATTTTATAATTTTTTGGGTTCAAATAAATATCATATATAAATAAACCATGATGAAGTCACATTTAAATAATTAATAAAACAATCATTTAAATTAAATTTGAATTATTAAAAAATATAATTTTAATAATGAATGTTTCTACATGAATATAACAGGTTAATTGACATATTATGGGTGTAGTAAATTATTTTTTTTGATGTTAAATAGTTCTATTGAATTTCATACAGTTAATATAATTAATAGTGTGAACATTCAAAATAATGATATTTTATAAAAACAATTTTATATTAAATAAGATAAAGATTTCTATAATACATAAAAGATACATAATTATTATTATGATGTCTAAAATTTCATAAATGATTTTTTTTTGTAAATATACATTATATAATTAAAATTTTCATCCTTTTAATATTGAATGTTTTTATCATAGTTAAAATTTATAGAGTTTAACTATAAATTAATCAAAATGATAATTTATAAATAAAAAATTATCTAAAATATATTTATTTGTCAGATTATAATCGTAAAATATATTAGCATAGAAATAATGGTATTTTTATGAATTTGGTTGGATATTGAATTTACAATAAATTAATATTTTGATAAATTCGAAAAGTGCCACTCAACAAAATTATAAAAGGGCACACATTCTTTTCTTTTATTCACACATCAAAACGAGTTTGTTTTAAAAAAACCCTATCAAAATAAATCCCAAATTCTATAAATTAACCCCAAATCCTTCCTTTGGAAATAAACCCATCCATAGAATCTCTTTTGATAAATCTAAATGGAGATTCAAAATGTAGAGATTGATTTAATGTATATGAACGAAGTCAATAAATAAGGTACAATTTTTTTTTCACTTCTATTTATGTGGGAGAGCTAACACATACATTATTTTTGTATATTTTTGTCTATATTTTTTAAAATAATTTATTTTCTGAATATTATGCTAAATATTATGTTATACACATATTCATATAATTTATTTTTGATTCATGGGGGATGTGATTCGACAGTATATAATGTGGTAATGGTTTATGTTAAAAATTATCATTATTAAAGATTATTAATGTTTAAGTATATTATGGGGAGCAGTTATCAATCATTTCAAGGTTTTAAATAATTATTTCAAATGGTTTTTTACAAATAAATTATACCCTTGTTTTATCATTATACAAAATTTATAAAAAAAATATTATCTTCCATTTTCAAAAAAAAAATCAGTCTTAATTTTTTTTAAAAAATTCATTCTTAAGTTTTTTTAAAAAAATTGAATGAATATTTTATTCCTATATGGAATAAAGGTTATTTTATTATAACATGATTCCTTAATTCATTTAGATATTATTTATTAGTATAAAATTGTCTTTAAAAAAGTAATCCCATTATAATTGTGAGGCTTCTAAAAAATGTTTTTGAAATTAATTGATATTTTCCTCAATAATTATTTAATTTATACTTTCATAAAAAATAGTTTTCCATCTAATATAAAATTATATGATGATAATTATTATTTAATGGGGATATTAATTGAGGAAACCATTCATATTGCTCTGATAAAAGTTTTATGTCTAGGATTGAATGATATTTATGAAACCTATATCTTTTACCCGTGTAATGATAAGATTATGTGTTTATGAAAATCATTTCTTTACATTTGTTTCTAGGAGATGAAATATTTTTGGTCATTTGAATCTTTTATATATATATTTAAAGATGTGATATGTGGAAACAATATCTACCATCAATGAATTTTGTAATTAATTGTATCTCATGAGATAGTAAGGGTAAACAAGATGATGTGATTCATCCATGATTTCATAACCATCAATGATATTGATCCTTTATTGTAAAAAGTCAGTGTGCATGATCTATGATGGGAAACAAGTAGATGTGCTTGATCAGAGTGTCTTGGTAGTTATCATGGACATATGAAATGGTTTTATATGCTTATGATTATTCGTCACACACAATTATGATATGTACTAAGGTATCATGATTCTGTTATGATGAATTATCATTCTTATGATTACGATATTTTGAAATGTTAATGTTTTATCACATGACTCGTGATTATGATCATTGATAAGTTGTGTATGAAAATTATTTGTTATTCTCTTTATCACATACCCATATTCTTAAATTATGACAATACAAGACAAAAAATTTATATCGTCCATGTTAAATTTATGTGAGTATCTAATCTCACCCTCTTCTTGGGTTTCCTTTCCATATGTTAGAAATAATTATTTCATAAATGAGTATTAAATGGGATGAAATTTATTGTAGAAATTTAATATATTACACCATTATAGAGATTTTTCTTCCAACGTTCCAATGAAAGTAAAATATTATGGTCCCCAAGCATATTTCTGTGTAATGTAATGAATATTTTCCAAAGAAGATATAATATCCATGTGTAAAAAATCATTGGTTGTTATATTTTTCTAAAACGTTTTTATTTATTTATTATCCCATAGAAATAAAATAATAATATATCTATAAAAATTTAATAAAAAATATAATTTAATGGATATTATTTTCATTCAATGAAAAAGAATATATCAATAGTATATTTAGTTGGAGGAAAGTATAACATGTAGAAGATAAATGCAATAAAAATGATTTTTTTTGAGTTGGATGGTCATATTATAGACAAAGAATTTTGGAAAATAAACAGATTCATGGAACATAAGAAACATAGAGTTCTAGTAAAATTATTTTGGAGCTCATGGTATATGGGTAAATTATGGAAAATAAAGATGATGTATTGTTTATCACAGACGAACATATCTCCGTTCAAGAGGCCACTGTGAGAGATGTTATTATAAATAGGACAATGAACTAAAATCTTTGATAGAATCCATATTCACTAACAAGGTTTGAAACATATGGGTTTTACATAAACTGGTGAGACCCATAACGTTCATTGGAGTTTTCAATATAAATATTATATTTATGGAATCATATTAACTTATATGACATTCATGGTAGTGAAGGGTTACAATAAACTTAACTTAGTTGTATTTTAGTAATCCCTTTCACATATTGTTATAGTAATTTCTCATTTTATATTACAATCTATAAAATCTTATTTTTAATCCATTTTATATAAAATGTACATCAAAAATTCTTTTGTTAATCGGAATATTGGTGAAAATTTGAACAATATAAAACATCAATATCTTAATGTTGAAAAGATGTATGATATATTATTTACATTGGATCTATCCATTTATGGATTGAATCAATCCTCTTAGAGATAAAATATTAAATTTTATTATGATATTAATGAGTGGTGTCTCATAAAACACACAATTTATTCTTATTATAAATGTGTTTTATTGGGATTAATGATGTAATTATAATATTATACATAGATAAATAATAGATATCACAATTTATAATCCATCATTACGTAAATAAATACGTTGTTTTAAAAAACATTTTCCTTGCTAAAGATGAGTGAAAAATACTATATATTAAAATAATTATCTACATATATAGTTTCACAAGGAAATTTGGGTTTAGTCATGATATATAGAATATTAATATAATAAAGTGGTTTATAATGGAAAATTAAATAACGGAATTTCATAAGGGTTTTATGGAAGTATTTTTATAATGATTAAATATAGATATATAGAGATAGAATTAATAGATATAATTGTATATTAATATGACATTTATTCGATCATGTATTGAAAATTGTGTATTAGAAATGAAATTGACTATACTCATTGAAAAAATACTATACAATAATCCAGTCATGTTGAAAATCAATAGATTTATACTATGACAATTATAAATTACATAAGAAGGTCAAATGACAAGTTAATGGACATTGGAGGTGTGGGTATGCTCTATTTGAATGATTATTTTGATTATATTTTGTAGTCTGGAAAAGCATAAATGATATATAAATATTGTTTTTTTGATTTTTATGTATTAGGAAGTTATCAGTTATATGTGTTCCCAACTAGCCCCAATAAAAATTGACAATAGAGTTAGAGTGCATTATTTCATCAAATACTATAAAAGAATAATTTTGGATCTGAAAATTCATTTATGAACTGCGGTTGGTTTATATCAATAATTGAAAAATTGATATATTATATGAATAAAATGGATCCATTATTTATGAAAATTATTCATATTATCACAATTTTTAAACACATAATTTTATATTACAATTTAATTGAGTATACCATTGAGCAGGGAAATGTTATGATCTATTTGGTTGATACGAATGAAAACATAGTAGTTTTAGTGACAATTCCATCATGGCAGAACGAACATTAGGCCAATGATTAATTTTTTAGTATATGAACCATTATAGATGGAATGTAATGGTTATAAATGTTTCCTATTTTTATAAATAATGTATGTATATATTTATCATTAATTATTTCTAGATTGAAATTATTCTAAATGAATAATTGAATTATTATTACCCATAAAATTCATACAATGAAATTTTCTCTAGTTGATTATCTACATGGAGTATTATGGTTTGTGATGAAATTGTATGAATAACAAGACTTTTATCTTTTACTCAATAAAAAAAATTTTATTTAATATAAAAATTCAAAATTGGAGGTAATAAGTCATGAATTATTACCATGATCGAGACACCAGCGTATAACCCATTAAATGTTATTCCATAATAAATATACGTATGATTGTATCAATATTACTAATCAAAATTACCTGAGGATATAATTATACCTATAATGATAAAATTTATAAGATGAATAGATTTTAATATAATCCTGATGGATTGTCTATTTAGTTTGTGGTTTCATATTCTATTGATCATGTCATTGACTATAGACCAATAAATACACAATATGTATTCTCACAAAATTAAATATCATATTCTAGACAAGGCTTGTATTGGATTGAGTAAGTGAATGGATATGCTTAATTGATTAATGTAAAAAAATTCACTTACTTCGATGATGGATATGTGACGTTCTCATATACTAGATGGATGGCATGTGATGTATCTATTGACCAATTCAGTTTAATCGGATTAATCATGGCTGAATGAGATGAAGTATACTCCATAAACATATTCCATGTCTAATTGGAACATTATTTCACATAAAAATGGATTATATAAGTATACATATGATTTATATAAAAATTATTATGCTGTAAATATTCATAAAGATATAGTATTATATTTGAGTGATATATAGATGGGTCCCTTACTATATTGAGTAGAAAAGAATCTTTTTTTTTAATTTTTTATTTTATATTACATTTATAAAATTATGATCTCATATTTTTGTAAGTAAAGTAATGTTCTGTTGGTGAAACAATTAATCATTTTGGGAAAGGATTTCATTATATTCATTGATTTTGAATTCCAGATAGTCAAATTAAATATAACCAAAAGTTCTTTTTGTTGGATTAATAAAGAGTTATAGAGTTTTTATATTGTCCTCTTGGTTCTTTAGTACACGAGGGGAGTTATTGGATATTCGCCAGCAGTGGATTTCATATTGTATGATATCCCAGTATTTATGATACTTATAAACATTTAAATTGTATTTGTATATTATATATATATCTAAACAAATAATCATTGAGGTAATTCATGATACTATATTATCACCATCACAATATGCATTTGATGCATGACAATACAACAATGAGTTAATTATACCTTCACATTTTACCACTATGTTATTTGTGTTATTAAAAATTTCTAGTGTTTTTTATTTTTCATTCTGAATATTAATTTTTTCTATCATTGAATAGAAAATAAATTTGTTGTAACACATAAGATTCAATGATATTGAATGTTATACTTAAATAATTTTACTCTCTTCAATAAATTATTTGAATAACTAAAAGGGTACATCCAACTTGTTGATATTTCCATTGGTTCATGTGAACCATTATGAAACTCTCGTCATTAGGAAGTACATATTTTCAATCAAATAATGTCGGAACACCCATTTGGTGAATTAAATCCCCTTAATAAGAACATGAATCCAATGTTTTGTGTGATATAATAGAGGAAAAATATATTGGATACTTTTATGGTAATCACCATTAATATTACTTTCAATAATATTAAATGATATTGTTTCTTTAAAGGAATGTACATGATCTCAATGTTTCTTTAATGTGTTCATGTTTCTTTACAATTATATAGATCATGGGTTTTATTGGTTTGTTTCTATTAGAAATTTAGATATTTTGAGTACTCAAATCCCATTAATATTAGATAATATTAATATTTAATACAACAATAATTCCATATTTTACTTCTGTTCATCCTCTCATATAGTATTCTCATGTATGGATAATTATTTATGCCACCATAGTACCTTCCCATATAAAAAGGTATAATGGATGATATTTACCTTACTAGGTATCTCCAGGTATAGTCTTGTCTTTACACCCCTCCCTTGCATCAAAATATATTTAGTGGTCAACTTATTCTACCATGGATTTACCACATACTCTATTTTCATTCAGTTGTTCACAAAAGCCTTATTGTATCAAAACTCCTATCTAGTTCCATGTTTTTTAGAATAATACTTTAGATGTATAATTTCATATTCTATCAGAAAAACATGGTATTTCAAGGATCATTTGACTATTTGATTACATGATTATTGACTTTCCCATATTCTATTCTTGTCAAAGGATGATCGTTTCCTTTCCAGTTCATAAGACAAGAATCCCTTCAATAGATTATAGTTAAACCTCTTATAGTGGTCATATGATTTCTATTGGAATTGATATTGTCCATTATATCCACATTAGGTTTTTTTCCAAGGATTCATATTCAATATTTAATAACATTAACACTCGAAATGATTGGATGTAATTAGGGTACATTTTTTGATTTGTTGACAATGGTTGATCTCTATAACATCTAGTTATCCATATATTTTCCTGGAATATGATGATTTGAAACCTATGAATTTTTACTCATATATTGATATTGAATATTATAATTAGTTCTATCAACCAGTGGTATATAAATAATTTGTGGAAATTGACACTATTTGGAATTATTTGGTTCACCTTCATCTATCGTATAGACATTAGTCTGGATGAAAATATCTTCCTCTATCACATTACTACAAAAATTTGAACACATTCATTAAAATTGGGGAAAAAATATGCATCTCATTCATACATTAAGAATATGGTATAACTAAAAGCCTGATATGAGGGTAATGTTGACATGGACATAACAGTAACTTTATTGGAATCATAAAAAACTCTACCTAATCTATTTTTTGGACATATATTTACCTTATAATTAATCCTACATGAATACAATTGATTCTAACTTATGATTAATTGATGAAAATATCAAATGTGACGTTCCAAATTTGGAAAAAAATAGGATGATTTTAGTAAATAATTTGATCATACTAAATAAAGGAACTCATCCTTCCTAGGTCTCTTATTAAAATGGTTTTAAGGGTGTTTTTTTGGAGCCAGATTGAAAATATAAAATATTATTATATGAATAGTTAATCATAACGTAGTTCATTTCACATCAGGTTCAATATAATATCCATCATCAAGAATCCAACTTATCAAAAATGTGTTATTCCATAATTATGATGTTGGGGAAACCGTTCACTTCAATCATTGGGAATTCTAATGTTGTTACCCTTCATAAATAGTTCTCAAATTTATGTAATGGGGAATCAAATTTGGAATTTTCTTTGGGATAAAAAAATTATTAATAAAGTGTAATAATTTTAGATATTCAAAATGGTGGAGTATGATTAGTTTCATGAAGGTATACTTGATCCTTTTTATAATTCTAAAACTCTATACGAGTTTTCTATGTATAATAAAACAACTATTATAGACCATAATGGATGGATTATTGAAAAAAATTGTCCACCGTTGTAGGGGATAATGAATTTTATAAATGTATGAAAACTAAGGCATGTAAATAATTACATTATCTTCTGAAACCACAAGTAAATATATATCTGTATATGTAATTATATTATTGATAATGAAAAAATTTATGTTTGTGAAAATGGTAATGGATATTGTTATGTCTTAATCAGAATCCCACTTTTCTAGAGTTCCCCCCATCACATGACTCTTCAATGTAAAATACAATGATAAACTAATTGGATTGCATGAAACTAGAAAAAAAAATATGGATCATGAATTTTTTAACAAACCTCAGTGTAGAGAGCCATATAGATTTTTAGAATAACCACTGACCTCCGAATAACCAGCTATGATAAAATTCATGAATTATAATTTAAAAAATGTGGATAGATACATCATATGGTAGAATAAATGGATGATTAAATTAATATTAAGGATATAGAAAATATATGTAACTATGTAAAAAATGTTGTGGATAAATACTCAGGAATACATTATACATTAGGGATTTTTGAAAAAATATTTATTAGAATGGAAGATTTCATTAAGAGATGATATATGAGGTATTACTTATTCTAAGAGTACTTTTATAATAATTCAATGTTGGAAAACATTCTAATGTTTTTAATTCTCCTTTAGTTACAAGATTCTACAACCATAATAATTCGTTGGGAGGGAATCCGTTTTCCAAACCTAGGATAATGATATACCTATCTTGTTTATCATCATCCAATATTGTTATTTTCTACAAAATCTTATTAATTTTATTTTCACCAAATGAAGATACCTAATAATAGTGGAACCACTCTCACCATTGAACTATTAGAACGGAATGAAAATTTATTTAGTTGTGTACATAGGGGATTTTTTAATCAATGAATTTTAAGGATTACTGATTGAACTAATGATGTTACATGGTTACAGAACTTATAGAACCTATTACATTTTTTAATTTCAAATAATCATTTTAAATTTTGTGTTTGTGTTTTGATAACATTTATTTAATGACTATTTTTATATTTCTGATTTTAATCTTTTATTCTCTAGAACTGTTTTTTATGTTAATCACTATCCAATATATTGGTTTTGTCTAAAAATATTATAAATTGATTTTATTGACAAAATTATATACTAAATGTATTAAATTTAAGAATATCACATTCATATGAATTGATAGGTGGATTACATATACAATAATAAAGTAATGTTTTTTTGTGGTTTCTTCAATTTATGTAAAAATATTCATCATTATTCATATAAAAATAGATAATAATGGTAAATTATAAATTAATAATGATTAAATAGTTATTTATAGTGTATTGTAATTCCTAGAAATAATATTTGATGAATCCTTTTTGAAATCATCTTGAGACATCATTTTGATTTATAATTGTTAAATTAAAATTAAATGATTATATTATTTTGAAATTACAACTCAATACCACAATATATAATGGATTCAGTTATGAGGATTTCAATATGATGCATCACGAAGGGTTGGTGATACCAAAAAAATCCATCATTTAATGCAAGGTGCATAAATCTAATGTTTTTTGAAGCATGATTTATGAATATAGAGTGATTGGATGATGAATATATATGATTTATTTATTAGAAATAAACTATATTAATATTCCTATAAGATTTTATATTGAGATGTTAAGTTCATGGGGAATTTTTTTAACATATGGAAAACCTATATTATGTATTATTATTTGTTACTGTTATGGGATATATTTTATCATCGTTTACTAAATGTACAGAAAAATTTTATATTGAACAAAAAAATAAAATATATTTAGAAATGTTATTGCTAATAACATCATAGTGCATTGAGATGTTATTAAAATATATATTATATATTAGGTTAGGAGAATATTATTTCCTATTGAACAGAGTGTAAAATCTCTCACAGAGAATATGTTAAAAAAATGATATATATATAATGAATTCAATTCCAAACACCTAAGAATTTTAATTTTTCATATATTCCATCATCTGTAGTATGGTATGAAATTTATTACATGAAAATAATTTGGGTAAAATATCCAACAATACTAGGATAACTCCATTGTCATGAATTTAGAAATTTAAAACAATACCTGAGAAAGAGGAAAAATGTTTTTTAAATATGAAGTATATAGAATACGAGTTATAAAGGGGATAAAAATCTAGTCTTTATTTGGAAAATTTTAATTTAGCATCAGAGTATGGATTTATAATCATGTATTAAAAAATAATAATAAATAGTTCTTTCCATATCAATATAAAATATAAATGTTGTGACCTCAGATGATGAATAAAATACTATTAAATTTTTTTATTATATATATATATATAATAATTTTACCATGATACATAAAAATTATTTAAACAATAAACATCAAACGATGGTACTATCCAAAATTTTATAATATATTAATTTGTATAAAAGGTCAATACCAAGTTATATTATATATTGAGGTATTATCTCAATAAGGTGAGGTTTTTATAAGAATATTTCCTCTGTAAGAAATTATAAATACCCTTAAATATATACATACCACATTAAAATCATTTTTATCTTGTGATAGATAAATATATGTTGAATAGTAATATGATCTAGTGAATGTGTTAGTCTATTGATGTCTATTCCATTGAACTAACTGTTTTTTTCTTTGGATATCATTCATATTAATAAAAATTATTTCCGGTTATGATATTTTTTAATAATATTATTGTGATATTTTCCCTGCAATATATATCATATTTAAATGTTATCGTAGCTCCCCAAAAATATAAAAAACATCAAATAAATAGATAATATTCATAAACATATGTCCAATGGACTTTGTGTCAAATTTATGATAGGAACCATTTGATATTATACTATATATTGTTGATGCTCCATAAAAATAAGGATTCATTTTAATGCGTAAATTTTTTTGAATATCCAAGAAGGATAGTTATGATTATATAACCCCAAATAATAATTCTTCATATTATATGTTTAATTTGACATTCAAATTTTCTAATGTCTGTATTAGTCCTTAGATATAAGATAATCATTAAGGCGTTTTACGATTCATGTATATTGATGTATGAACAAGAACTAAAATGACATATTAATTCCTTAAGTTATATTATAATTGGTTATTTATATTTAATATGACATTAATTAACCATGTCAGGAAATTATATTTTCCCATTAAGCTAATATATGAAGATAACTATGAAAATTTTATTGATGTTTAAATAACTAATAAAATCAATGGTTATGATATTTTGCCGAAGAAATCATTTAAAAGGTACAATTAATGTTAAGTCAATAATATATGATTATGAAAAAATGTTTTAATCATATTTGATTAAATATCAAGAACGTGATATATAATTACACAAAAATGAATGTATGATTTAGATTCAATGTTTATATTATAATCAGTACATATGAGTTCACTATATTGTTTCAACACACTAATCAAGTCATTTAGGAAATTTCACCATTTACACTATCAAAAAATACATAAAGGGTCACAGAAAAAGTAAATCCAAAATATTTGATTAATTATATTCGAAATTATTATAATGAATACATGTCTTTATCAAATAGGAGAATAATATTTATTCCCAATAAATTTTATGAAAACAATTCAATCACTAGTTATCTATGATTATAGAATATTTTATTTTAATCATAATTAAGATTTTATTGATGAATTAATAAAAAATATATTTAATTATCTCAGTAATATTATTTAAAATGTAATATTTAAATATTTATTTATTCATATGTCTAGTTAATAAAATAAGTTAAATATAAATTTAGGACTATGAAAATTGAATAGAATTATTTGTTGATAAAGTTATGGAATAAAATATACATTCTTATATATTGAGTAATACATTTATATTTATATTTTGTAATACATTTATATTATTAATCAATTGATAAATACCTAGAGGTATTAATTGTTAAGGATAAGAGGCTGATGAAAATGATATATTTTCTTGAATATTGGTAATATAAATTTTGAGTTTTTTTAATTAAAAAATTAAATTTTTAATAAAACATGATACCATTAACAAAATTATATGACTCATTAATTTAATAGTAGAAACAAGATTACAGGTCTCTAAAGAGGGGGAATTTAAAACTAATTCATTTGAAAATGGGGAATGAGATCATGAAGAACATAATTTGAATACATAAGGTTATTTATTTTAGAACTATTGTCTTCTACATTAACTACAACTGAATTATCCTCCTTCTTGACATGTTTGACAATGTAATCATTGAATGACATAAAATAAAAAAAATCCCAAACTATATACAAATTTATTTGAAAGAATAGCAGAGACTAACTTAATTTCCTACACAATGATGTTGTAGTTACATTCCAACTAGAGAGTGTTCAATACATGCTGTTTGGATTTATCAAATGTAATCATGATAGAAAAAAAGTATTATTTAATCGATGAATCCAAAATAAATTGTTTTTAATGACATCCTAATACATCCATATGATGATACATCAAGGAAAACCCATGCCCAGATCGACCCAGATCACATCACCATGACCCATCAGTTTTAACACTATTATAACCATGAAAAGGAATCATCAACGAGTCCAAAAATAATCATGATAGATGGAAAAAGTTTCATTGGATACCAATTAATTTTTGTACATATATTTCTTTAACCTAATAGTAATAAAATTATTTTGAGTGTGATAGTATAACCTAATATCCACCATCAGTTGATCTATATAATAATGAATCTCAATAGTGGACTGATCATGGATCCAGTAATTATGATCCTTCCCTAAAATGAATATAAGTTCAATTTAAACCACATGACATAGATTAAATATACAAGGACATAACAATAGATTTATTTATCGATGGACAAAATCATTAACAGAGAATGTCTGAAGTATTAAAACATAATAATTTTTTGAAAGATCCATATAATATTATGAGGCCATGAAAAATCTGAGTAAATGATGCTAAATATAGTCAGTATTATTATAGAATAGAAACCATGAATAGAAAATTGAAATTTCACAAATCTATAAGTATGCATAAGTTGGTTCTATGATGTGTTCAATCCCACATAAAATTACATATATGAAGGTGTTATATGACTCATATTCAACCTGAAAATATACACAATATCTATATTGGGTAAAATGTAATGGTGATTCAAGATTTTTGAAGTTTTCACACTATCTTATTTAGTTTCCCATAACAAAAAAATCATTCCATTGAAAGGATGCTATAACTGTAAAATTAGGTTTTTTGGTTATGTGGAAGAGGATTGAATTGATTAACCTGGAATATGATTGAAATTCCAAAATTCAAAAAATTTTCACCATCCACGAGAGAGGAATGAATAGGAAATATAGATTAATTAGAATTTAAAAAAAAGTCTGTTTATTATTTGGAATCCATTCATCTACAATGACAAGAATTTGTATAAAATATTGATTTCAAGGAAAGACTAACAAAGGAACCATTAAAATTAAAATTCATAGATTTGAGTTTGATCATAAGTATAATATTATGAAATAAAAGGGCCTGAGAAGTTCCATTAATTTTCCACCCATACATATATCTTGTATGTATTGATAGATGCACTGATGAATTGTAATTCCCAGCCACTATATTACATAGGGCACAAAAGAAACCTTCGTGGAGAAAGTGGATAACCATGTTTCGAAGATGCTTCCACTCTATATAATTTCCTTGATATATAAATTGATGTTTATATTGAATACATAAGGAGATTCATTAACCAGGATGGAGTAAAAAAGTTAGAAATTATTCTAGATTTCTACAATCAAACCTGACCAGATCTAGATAGATAATTTATTTTATAGCTATAAATTTTCATTCTGATTTGACTGATAATATGTAGAATATAAAAATTTATCAATATCTAATAAAACATTCGAATAATAAGATTTATAAATGGTATATATCCCACTATAATTCAAAAATATATGATGGAATCCATTTTATAAGTGGAATAAATTTACCAAATAAGTTAAATTATTTTCTCTAACTAACCTCTATGAAAGATAGAAATTAATAAATTGATAGTTATTTCATGTTTTTATAATATTTCCCTTCATCCCTTGGGTTCAAATAATTATTTCCTACACATATAGAAGGATGGTACATGAATTGATCCCCCTACCAGCACAAATGCATTTGAATTTTTAAATATCATCCATAATAGAGGAAATTATATAAAGATAATCCTTTCCAATAGAAAAGATAATTATAGATAAAATATTTCCTTGATTGACACACCATGAATATGTGCATTAAACTTCTTGAGATATATTAATAATTAAAGGTACATGGTCAGAACCCAAAATTAATTTATCCCTCTTAATTAAAAAATTAAAAAAACCAACGATATCAAGATCCTTAAAAACAAAATTCCCATACATATTATCTAATTATTTCTTATATCAAATTTTACTATATTATATTATCCTATGATGGGTATTTTTTAGAATTTTTTCACATTTCGAGTCAATAATGATATTGTATTAAATTTTACGTCATTCATAGAATACAAATTGATTTTGAAAAAAATATACATTATACTAAATAAAATATGTTGGATATGATTTTTTGATTATTTTAGAAATGGTATAGACCAATGAAACTAGCCTAAAGAGATCAATATAATTAGAATTACATAATTCTGAAATGAGGGAAATAAATTGGAATTTCAACTGATGATGATGTGAAACACCTCTAAAAAATTGAGAAATAATCCTGCAAACATCATAATTAATGATCCCCATGAACAATTTAAGGAAAAGGTTGGTGAAATGGTATGGAAGTGGGTAAATTTTATGTTTTTGTCCAAAATAAGCCTCCATAATCACTAATTACTATATAAGATAAATCATCATTGAGTATTCCTAATGATTAACAGGTATTTGTATAATTTCATCAATAGGCGCATAGGAAATATAGGATCCATTGAAATGATCCATATAATAACTAAAAACGTGAACATGGTGGGAATTCCAAATTTCCATAATTTAATCACCATATTTAATCAATGATAATGTCATGAAGTGAATTCCATCTCATTAATGGTAATTGAAGAACATAAACTTCAGGACATTCATAAACCACATGGCTTTGATGGAATCTATTTGTATTAATTATATTATATTAATAAGATCATTAATCTTTCCTATCATAAAAAAATTATTCAATAAATTATTAAAAAAATTATTAAAAGTTGTATTCGAATGAGTATGATAAATTGAAGCCACAAGATAAGAGATATCATTTATAAGAGAGATAAATTGGTCCTTGGTCTATTTTTTTAACTTCTCTTTGTGCTACATAATCTTAATAATTCTTGTAAGTGAATCCTTATGATAATGAAAAACTATAAACATATTGAAAAAATTTACCACTACCATTTTGAGTCAACCAAGCTTTATGAAGCTTTAATGTAAAGGGAGGATTCATGGCCTTTCTACCAAGATCAATCAAGAAGATATGGTGATCAGAATTAAGACTTGACATGGTTGTAGAGGATATAAAATCCCATTTATATAGGGGGTGATACATTAACTATATCCATATCATTTTATCTCTCAAACATGTCTTCTTGATTCTTTATATACCATGTTTTTCCAAAAAATGATTCAGATCCATCAATTTATTAAGTTAAATAAATTTTCTGAATCATCTGGTGGAAATGTAATTATTCAAAATATCCATTTTATCAAATGGATACATAATTACATAAATTTACCCAAGGAAAACATATATACTAGTGATATTAAAATTGGTAGTCTAAATTTCATGCCATAAAATTATATGGACAAGATACCTATGTTGAGCATAAATAAGGGAACCAAATTTGTAGATTCTCATGAATATATATGTACGTAAAACTAGGTCGTCATTACAAAAATCCATGTTAGTCTCAACCAATGATGAGTCAGTCACAACCCATACATCATTATCCTCTTATAAAGAGAAATTTGTATCCAAATGATGAAAATCCTTATTTTATAGACTGAAAATTTTTGTGGTAAAAAATATTTCATGTTTCATAACATACTATAAAAATAATCTTCTGATTTAGAACAATACTGTTTTTGTACCTAGAAGTTTTATTATTACCTATCGATTTGAAATTATAAAAGAGGATCATAATTTGGAATTTTTTCAATGGTTGGATCACCATTTTATTCTCCCCCAATCCTACATCAGATTCCTCACTATGTGCTTCCCTTTGATCATCCTTTTATGGATATGATACGTTTTTACACCATATTGATTTCTATCCATTATGGAAGCAGACCTAAAAATGTTTTACAACAACACTAGGAATCATGGATTAGAGATTCAATGTTGTATAAATTATAACTCCTTTAGAATCAATGAGATTATATGTGGTGTGAAAATAAATTCTACTGACATCATGGTAATATCATCATTGGGATTTCCATATTTAATTCCAACTATGATAGAAGTATATATCCCTCAATTTTAAATGAAATTGGGATTTAATGCATGTGTATTCACTATATCATCAATTAAGACTCCATTTTGATTTTTGGGATTCAATGAGGTGACCAAATTCATCACATTTACAATTTTATATATGTCTATGGTCATATTATCCTACCATATAGGATATATAGATAACAATTTAACTTATAACCTGAGAACCAACTCGCTAATTTCATGATAAATTTCCAATAAAAAATCATTGTCCTCTACATAAACATATATTATATAAATAATCTCAAATATGTCACATAATATTTCTATAGTTAAATAATTATAATTATACATTCCAATCATCTCTCAATATTGTTACCAGATCCCACCTTCTTTGGTGAACAATGTGTATTAGGAGGTTTGGGTCTTTCCTCTTATTCCAGATCAGTATCTGCTCATTATTTTTTCAATTGAACCAATGAGGGAGAAGTTCCATCGTGTTTTCCAATATGTTTTTAATCCATGCATCCCCCAATTCTCTAATAATATCACTCTTTTATTTTAGTATCAATTTATATCCTTCTATCCTTTTTCATTGTGAACACCATTCATCTTCTTATGAAACAATATGTAACTGATAACCAAATTGCCCACAATTTTAGAGATATAAAAAAAGGAGGTACATGTTCATACTCCTCCATGAAGTGAATATTTCTATCTTTGGAATATTTTTTATTGAAAAATCAGTGCCTATCATCTAGGTCAACATCCAACAAAATTTGAGCAAATAAACAATTATTTCATTCCAATGTTTGTTGAACCATCCTGAGAGGGGTACCCAAATAAGAAGCAATGCCATTACACATTTTGGGGTTAAAATACACATAAATCATCCCATCATGTATGGCTCATACATTACCCATGGATTGATTTTCATTAAGATTCTTGAAATTGAAACCCCGCTCAAAGATACTAAATATTCTATGACTTAGTTGTAGATTAACATTATTCCATGAATCATTATGATCCTCCATGTAATGCAAGATTATATGAAAATATTCTCAACCAATTGTAATTATATTCCAATCATTATTCTTCCAACAAAGTGAAATTATATACATGAGATCGACATAAGACAATGGCATGTCACTCTTCTAATAAATGACTTGACCAAGAGGATGTAATTTACTGATGTTAAACCTTAGTTGGAGAGCATCTGGATATGGCTCACCCGAATATCTTCCCTTTCCTAGTTCTATGCTAGTAGTATATTCAATACTATAATCCAGAACTAGGTATTAAAAATAGTTAATCCCATTATGAATAAAATTCCATTCTTCATCTAATAAAAAAGATCAAGTGAATCTATGGTATTTCAATGACAATGTGGATTTATACATACATGAAAAATAAAATTCTAGAGAAACTTATTCAAAAAAGAAATATATTGAAAAATATAGAAATCTGACTCATCTTCATCACCATGTTGATAAGAAAACATTCCATCTCTTTCAATTGCCTCATTTATTATATTTTTATATTAATTTATAATGTAATATTTAAATTTATTTTAGTTTTAAATATTTTTTTTTGAAAAAAGTACTATAATTTTTATTTAATTTTTGGGTACTAATTAGAATAATTAATTAAATAATGATCTAATATGTAATTAAATTTCTTTTTATACTACATATATTATCATGGCCATATTATTTTACATGAATGATTTATTGTTTAAAAAATAACATTTACATAGGAAACCAAATGTTTCATTATGAGAATCATGGAACATTTGTGGATACTATATGTCGCATCGTATATTGTTTCACCATATAAATTATGAGACTATAAGAGTGGTTTCTAAATTTTTCAACTTCAAGATGAATTATCATGAAAATGTAATAAATTGTTAAAATTAATTTTCATTTAGAATTAAATGGATTTATCTATAAATATAACTAGACGTAAAAATACATTTCATCCATTAAAAATAATGAATTTCGTTTAGGGAATAAAGCTCACTATGTCTATAATCCCCATGTTCTATTAAGTGGGTATTCTGCTTCAATAACTCTGCATTAGTGCATTTATACAGTATAGATAATATTTTCATTTTTCATTGATAAGAGCATAAATAGGACATTTAATATGCCTATCATTTTTAAATAGAGTAAGATCATTGGTGAACCAATAATAAACATGATAAAACCATTTGATAGAAATCCTATAAAATTGGAAATTCATATGAATATATGATTCAATAAATAATTCCTATAAATTCAGCATACAAAAATAAAGACATTCATAGTATGATTATGTATTTAATATTCACCTTGAATGAAAAATCATCTATTTTAATAATTTTATTAAACCAATAACTTAGAAATTTATTATTAGAAAATAATTTTGTAGTTATAAATATGTTGTTTGATGTTCTATTTTTGTAGAAATCAAAATTACATAATATAATTTTCCCATGGTTTTGGGATAATATTAGAAAGATAGAATTTACTAAAAAATAAAATTATAAAATCCATAAAAAAATGTAAATTAACCTAATTATATGTAAAAATAATGGGAATAATAATTGGGTTAGAAGTATCAATATATCATGTAAATTATTTAAGCGTGGAAGAGAAATATATGAATCACATGAATGATTAAGAGATCTCATTAGAATAATGAATGCAATAGATCATTATAATGACCAATAAAATAAACCACAATTATTTAATATTTTAAATTGTAAGGAGTACTGATATTATAATAACAATATAACCATTAAAATATTTTAAAATATTAATCATTATTATAAATGACTAAATTCCTGGGAGAATCTACAACCATAAAAAGAAGAAACTACTAAGGTGGGTCACAAAAAAGTGGCGAATGGTACAGTCATCATTAAATCACACACAAAAAAGGTCTAATTGGATTTATGTTATTCCCACACAGTGTATAAATAAAGTATTTTCTGGTGCACAAAATCACCACCACATGGTTTATATATGGAATTTTCAAAAAACACACCATGTATTTTAATGATTTAATCTGATGCCTATATTTCACATTCGATATAGTTTTTTGGAATTTTACTCATATGAGTATTATAAATTTTTATTTATTTGAATGAATTTTTATTAAATATATGAATTCGGAAACTACACATATATACCATATCAATTTACAGGATTGTGAGATAAAATTTCATACCTAAAATTCTCCCATTGTCTACTATTAGTGACATGTTAACTATAAATTCTCAATGGATGTTACTTCCCTTATATTTGTATTTTTACTTAATAAATATATATATATTAATCCCAAAATGGTTAGGGAATGACTCAATATTGAGAATATGAATATTTTAAATGATTTAAATTTATTTCTCTTGAATTTAATATAGTCTAACATAGATCATGATGATTATTTTTATATAACTCGTAAAAGGTGTTATTTACATATCCATAAATCGATAAATAATGAACATTATTGAATTATTAGAATTAAAAAATTAATCAAAATGAACAAGGTTAATTGCATTATATTAATATTTACTTTACCATGTAGTGCATCAAATTACATTATTAATATAATAAATGGACCGATGTGTCCTGTATTGATTAACATGAACACAAGATGTTCATGATCTAGAAAATTTTTCATCTACAACCAATTGGAGAATTATTAAATAAAATATGAATTTATAATTTATTGTTTATGGTTTCCCTTAAATTAGGAGGACATCAAAAGATGGTGAGAATAGAGGACATACTGATGAAATTCATTTGCATATGATATAGACAATGTGAATTAATAATGACTCTTTTGTGACATAACATTACCTTACTATCATCATGAATTAAATTTATAGATACTATAATTGTTATATCAATCCTTCTATGCTATTATTAATTGATTATATTATAAAATAATCAAATATAATTGACCAACAAGGTTATGATGGTTGAATTTTTCTACATTACATAAACTTTACGATTATATATACCAAATATATCAAGTGTAGATTCACAGTATAAAAATTATCATTCATTGGATATATAATCATTATAATGGTTATACATATGGATACATTAATGAAAATGGGTATTTAATTATAGGTGATTCTAAATAATCTAATAGAGGTCCATTTCATTCATATATTTATTGTATACTATGTCTACCTTGTTTGAATTTAATCACAACTATCAAATACACTATCTACGTTAACTCGGTAGGGAATCAATCTCATATAGATAGATGAATGAAAATAAAATATTTTTGAGATCGGTAAAATGATATTTAATACACATGAACCCACACTACCATATGACAGAGATGGTTTTTTGATGATAAATTACATATCAATGACTATTTTGGGTTTTTTCCTAAAAAATTGAAATTATGATAGAATATTCTACATGTAAATTTTAGATCTATTACTAGAATTACCTGAAAAATAAAAATGAGGTATAAGTAGAAATATTTTAATTAATTGCATGATGTAATTATATGAATGGTGATAAGTGATAAATATATAATAAATATGACACATTAATGTATATATTGACATAGAAGGAGGTCATCATCAACTAAAAGAGATTGTTGGTGATGATCATAGAAATGGTGTAATCAATATATTAACACAGTAGGAATATGAACATGATATACTATTGTTTGAAAAGAAATGATCATACAACTATATCCATTATGAGGATTAAAAGAAACAAAATACTCGTGGATTTTCAATGGATATTCCCTCAAATAATAAGATAATGAGAGAAATTATATCTGTCACATAAATTTTAAACCATGATTCCAATTGATGATCACTAAGGCATATAAGAAGGGTATTTATATTTTAGATAAAATAATGAATATACCACATTAAAATCCTAAAATTGATGGAATTGTGAGTACATGGAAAAGAAAATTGGTCTGTTCAATACTAGAATAGTAGAATGTGGCGTTGGATGTTGAAAAAATATCTTTATTCACTATATATCAACGAGGTGAAAATAAGTGAAACGTTTTTTGATAGAAATTTAAATTTATAAAAATGATAAAGTAAAGTATTCATTATAGGTTTTGATGTTTGGTATTCAAGAATGAAAATTATAAATTTAAAAAATATCAAATTGGATTGTGAAAAAATTGCCCATACTAATATAAAAAAATGGGTAATATCATTGAAGAATTCATAAAAATAATTCTTACGAACTCCAAGTTCCATCATTCCATGTATGTTTTTCATCATCACTTTATGAATTCAAATAATATATATTCAATTTTAGATGGACTATCAGGTTATAAATTACTCATGATTTATATTAATTTTGTGTGTAGGAGTAATGGAGTATCACTATTAATCATATATGATAATGATATAAGGTGAGTTTGGATATTATTGAAAAATATTGAACAATAAATTGATATATAAATATATATAAATATATGATATTCATCAAATAACACCATACATAAAAATTAGTCAATCTAGAATGAAAAATAAAATCGTTGAAGATATACTGATATTTTAATTAATGAATTTCAGGGGTGGTTGGGGCCAACACCATCACTGGGTATAGATTATATACAACAAAATTTTCTAATCTATAATTAAAATATATCATTTTGAGGATCTATATTATAATAGGTTTATATTAGAAAATTTTGACTTAATTTCATTATGTATAATATTTGAGGATTATATTTGTTCTTTGAAATGTAAATATATATCAAAATTATTATATTACACATTACAACTGCATAAATTTATTTTATCATTATATATTAATACTAATAATTTCAATTAATGGTATGATAATAGAGAAATGGTATTACTTTGAATATCCCTATGGATGAGTGTTATTAATATATGTATGTATAGATTATAGATACCATGATAAATTTTCTTTTTGTAAACATTGATCATTTAGGGGCCGTAATTTATCCTCTTACCATTTTACAGAAACTCCTCTCTGAGAATTATATTTTACATAACTCACTCATGATGATATATATAATTGTACATCAAATGTAAGAAGCATTTATTTGGGACAATAGGTACACAATATCTCTTATAATGAATATTTATTATAGATCATTGATCATAAGTATAAACTAATATGAAACAAAACCACCAACATAAGTAATTTTTTTTAGATGAATGATAATTTTTTAGAATAATTATACTTAGTGGATTATGTAATGGGAAAAACATACCCTCATTTAGTATCATTAGATTAATAATAATTATTGTTTGGAATTATTTTAGGGTTAATGAATATAACACCTTATTATTTTCTTATGATTTCCCTTCAATTAAAATATGTTTTGTTGATAGATTTTGTTACAAAAATCATTAACCTAAATTAAAAAATGGTCGATTATATTATAATCATATAATAAAAATTTGTATATATGAAAATATTACTAAATGAAACAAAATTCTTAAATTTATAATTCAATTAAATAACATATATTTAAAATTACAAAAATCATGAAATTCTCATAATTATAATCATCTCGATAGATCATACGAAAAATTATAACTATGTAATAAATTTGAACAATTAAAATTATGATAGAAATCAGTATAAATATATTATGGAATAAGATAAATTATTATTTATTGGTATGTATTATTTTATACAATAATTTAAAATAATAATATTTTAAATTGATATCAATTTTATCATTATAATTTTTTTTCCATTTGATATATGAATTTTGGATACAAGGTCAATAAATATATCGGTATCAAATATATATATTGATATATTGAAATTTTTAGTATAATGTTTTTTAAAAATAAAACATAAATAATATTAAATTAATTAAATTTACAAAAAAAATATTTATTATTTTCCCAGAAATATACTTCTTTATATATTACATATTATTATTAAATTTATTATTTTTTATGGTTGAGTTATTATTTTTATAAATTTATCATAACTATTATCATATATGTGGACAGACTAATTCAAATAATTATTGTGATAAAAATTTAATGTTTAAAAGGAAAAAATTTCAACAAACTATTAGTTTCAATGTATTTTATATTTTTAATCTTAATAATAAATTATCACTTTTAATGGATTAAAATAATAAAATATAATTTTTATATTCATATTGAAATGTAATAACCTTGGTTTACATGTTAATTTTATTTTTTAAAAAATATAAACATCTAATGTTTAAGAAATAAATTTTTTATGTAATCATTTTTTGATATATGTCTTATTCTAATTTAAATATTATATTTATTATGTTTATAACATTAATAGCTTTTAGTTAAATAAATATTTTCAATCCTCACATTAAAATGTGTTATTGTGGTTGATTTAATTATTATATATTGAAATATTTTAAAAATATAAAAGCTAGTTACACTGATAAATGAAAAATGAGGAAAATGTATTAAATAATGGGTGAATGTAAAACAATATATTAATTTTTTTAAAAATAATTATTAAAAATTATATACCTATCATCATAACTATTCTATTTATTTTTACATTGTTTGTAGATTTCATATAAAAATATATTTCAAAATATTTATGGTTTTGATTTTCTGAAAATCCATCACTAGATCACTTATAAATTGAATCCTCATATACCAATATAAATACACATGAATGAAATTTCCAGACTAGCTCAATGATGGATTTTCTATCATACCAAAACTCATATGGATTCATTTATTCCATTTTAAAAAATTAAATTTCTATTGAAATATTGACTTATTCCAAAGATGATTCTTTTAAGAACTTTTTTTGGTCGACATTTTCAATTAGCATGATTCTGACCATGTGGTTGAAAATCCAGATTTATCACTCAACCACTCCATTTTTCTAATGATTTATAAAAATTGAAACTTGTTTTAATATCACATGTTTCATTAAATAATACTACAATGTCTTTTTTGATAACTATGATCCATTATTTGTCTGGAAGATTCATATTTTTGAACCAAAAATATTTTCAATCGGGCATATATAATTTCTTATAAAACTAAACACATCATATTTGTGGTTGATCACTTATTCCCATTCGATTAAACTGATGTCAGCAATGGAAGGGAAAAGAATGTTTTCTTATAAACATATTTATTTGAAATTGTTACACCCACATAAATATGCACCAGTTTAATAACTCTATTAAGGATATATATCTTCGACTTATATTTTTCAGTGATATTAAATTTTTAGAAATCATCATATGAATGTGTATGATATGCTAAAAACATAGAATTCCATGAATAGAATCACATTTCATGTAATTGCTTGGACCTCTCAGGTCCTTTACATTGTGAAAATGTGGTGTTAGAGGTGTTCTAGAAGGTTAAGGTGTCTTGGGGTGCATTTGGGTGGACTTTTAAAGAAAGCTATAGGGGGGTAATTACATTCGCATGGTTGGCGCACGGCTGCCTAAACCGTGTGGCCAAACCATGCTAGGATGGTCTTGGAAGCAGTGGGTAATGCATAGTTAGTGCACAGTTTGTCTAACCATGTGGACTAACCATGCGAGGTGTGTTTTAAGAGGCAGAAGCTAGCACACAGTTAACGCACGGTATGGTAAACCGTGCGGACTAACTGTAAGGGAAATTAAATTTAGATCCTAAAATTTTGGATCTAACTCGTTTTTCTTTAATCACCTCGTTTAATCCCCTGTGGTCATAACTTGGGATTAACCTTCCTTGGTGGTAGAAGAACCTCTCCAAAGGGGTTTTTAGGCAACCCAGAGGCATCTCTTCATGAATCGAAGCGTGTTTCTCGAGGTATGTCAACATTTTGATTGGTTTCTTAGATCTACCTAGATCTGCTCCCCCTCTCCTCTCAAGAACATAGATCTATGCCTGTTACTGGTAGATCTAAGTGTTTGAATGTCTTTTATGATGATATTTGGTCTTGGTTGTGTTTAGAGAATAAATCTAGGGAGGATCCTTGGTGAATCGGCCTGCTCTTCTTGGGCGTTCTTCAACCGTTGAGGAAGGGGATTCAGGGATTCTCTAATTTTTTATGTTCAATCATAGAGTTAACATGATTTAACCTGTTGGATCACAATGGAATTGACCTAATTAAATACTTGAACCAGATTAAAAGAATTGGTTTGATCGCATGTTTTCGCCTTGTACCGTGATTACAGTTTGACTATTGATTTGCTAGATAGTGTGATATCTATGCCTTTCTTGTTAGCATGGGGTTCTTGATGAAATTGATAAATAACATAAAGCTAGAATTAATTGATAATGAATTGGATAAAGATAAAGAGGCATGTAAAAGAATATGGCTGTTGTTGTAGTGATTTTTGATCCAAATTGATGTTAATCAAATTGATGCCGATGTATGTGTTTAATTCAGTTGGTTGGTAAACCTGAAATTGGTTGGTGGTTGTTGTTTGAAGGCTGGATGCCTTGTTAAAGGGCCAAGATCCCAAATTGATGTGCTGTTTGTTTTCCTGCTTCTTGTATGGTGATGTGACCCTAGGAGGGAGTTGTGATATGTGGGGGCATGGAGGCCTTGTAATTGTGGAAGCAGATGATGCCTACAGTGGGGAGATGCATCGGTTTATGCACGTGGGAGTCAGGGATGACATCGAGGATGATGGAATTTTATGGATGTGATTGTTGGATGCTTGATGATTCTTGTTTGTTTATATGCTTTACTTTTCCCCACTGCTCAAGGCAGCTGGTCTTGCTTACCCTTCTTCCGAAGGAGGTAAAGAAACGCGGGGTACGCCACGTGCTTTCTGTGTTTAGCCTCTTAAGGGATAATGGGTCTTCACTCTCGCTATAGGTGGCAAAGACTTGAAGGGTAGTACATCTACTCCCCGTGTTGATCCCCCTTGTGTTTAGTAGCATAGATTATTTTTCTATAATACTTGGGAATATGGGAAAGTAATTCTATATTTAATGTTTGAATAAATAATGTTAACTCATGGGGTTGGAGTTTGATGAAACATAATGATGAGGTTGAGAACTTTGACGGCACAATGGTATTTGGATGTGATGTTATTGGAAATTAATGTTGAATTGTTCATGGTTAATTAATGTTCGATGAATTAATTAACATACAATGAAATTGATAATAGTGGATGAAGTAATCTAATAAAGCCCTTTAAATGGTTGTGTGCTTATAGGATACCTATTCTTAGAAGTATCATCCCGGAGTCCGAGAGACATTAGTTGTAGTTGTGTCTAAGACTAGGTAATTCCCGTAGTGTGGTTGTGAGATATAATATATTCTTTACTTTTTTTGTTCTATATACTAATCCACCATGTCGTTAAGGGAAACTAACACCCTGGGGATTCTGAGCCCTGGGGGGGGTGTTTTCCCAAACATTATGATGTGAGGATGAATGGATGATTACCCCCTTTAGCCCCACTCTCTTATCTTGGTAGATACTAGTTCCATTGGAATGGCTATTGGTTTTCCCCATATATGTGTGTAGAGGGCTGTAATGGCTTGTAGTTATTTCACACACATATATACTAGATATATTATCCTATGTACAACAATAGGTGTAACATGTATAGGTTGTGATGGCTTGAGGATCCTTACTCGGTGTATGGGCTGTAATGGAATGAGGTATAATACCTGACGTATGATGCATGTTGTGCGAGCTGTGGTGGCTCCCGGAAACTACCTGGTTACTTTTGGTTGTGAGGATGGTGTGGTGCTTAGTAGAAGTGTATGTGGGCAAGCCATTGGGTGCACGTGGTGCAGATTGTGGAGCTTAGCCGAAGTTTATACGAGCTTTCCTTTGGAGAGAGATGTAGAGGATGTATGTCATTAGGTCCAAGCGGAAAACCAGTGGGGAAGTAGTAGCGGGGTACCCTTGATTTCTTTGATTATATTATATATTCATGTATGTGTTACTTTTTGAGAGTATCCATGGTGAGGTTGGGAACTTATTATACCCATTTATGTGATGAGTTAGTTTCAGTTGTTGTTCACTGTGCTTTAGAATGCTTTCTTTACTTTTTCACGAGAGGCATCGGGGAGGATCCTACCGAGTGTACTGTTATACTCACCCTATGTATATATAAACTGTTTTCAGGTCACATGGAGTAGGATGTAGATCAAGCAGGTTACTACTAGCTTGTGGTTGGAGGATCTGTTCGGGCATGTGGTCACTGCCGTTTTCCTTTCTTTTGGGTATTTGTAGTTTTCCCATTCAGTTGTAGTACTTTTTAATGTCATTTCATACATGTAAATGGGTTTCTTTTATATTTCTGTTCTGAGATGGAGTTGGTTTGTTTCTATATTATCTCTCTCTTCCACATGTGTTCTCTTAGAGGGTAATGCCTCCCATTTGATTGTTACTATACCCTCGGTGCTAGTCGCCAACATGGGGCCTGCTGGAGGCAGGACTCGGGGGTCATTATCTCCCTTATCACATTGCCGACCTAGGAGGGGTACACTTTTTGGGGAGGGGGTCATGATAGAGTGGTATCAAAGGCTCTTCTTGAGGGATAGGATGGAGTTTGGAGTTAGGCACAGGTGAGGTTTCATGGGTTGGTAGAGAAACGGTGTCATTCATGTTTAGAAAGTGAGGTATACACTGGAGATCGGCTGAGACATAGGCGTTTAGGGCCCCCTGTGATCTTATGTACGGACCATTAAGTTTACAATGGCTAATATTCAAGGTGATACTAGTTGCAGGGTAGAGACCTAGGAAAGGATCATGCATTATTCTTCTTTGTACATGTGTTTGAATGGGTATACCATGGGATTTGTTAACCTAAAATGTATAAAAGAAAACAATTAATTAATTAATGTCGAGTCTTCCATGTTACAGGCTTAGGAGCTCTAACAGTTTGTTCTTTTGCTAGAATGGCTCCAGGTTTACATCCTCATCGGGCTCGTATAGATGATGTCTAGCATGTTGTGCCAGCAGAGCACAGCCGGGTAGAGGTCGACAACGACAACACTTGGAGGAAGACACTCTGAGAGTTTCAGCGCCAGAGTCTGTAGAAGTACGAGGGCTCCGTTTCAGATGCAGTCACAGAAGACTTGTTGGAGGAGGTCGAGATAGACTTATGTTCGATCCAGGCTCAGAAGGAGAATTGGGTGTCCTTGGTTGTGACGATGTTGCATGGAGCATCATGGCAGTGGTGGATCTTGTTCCTCGGGGATCATGAGGAGTCATCGATCTCTTGGGAGGAGTTTCGAAACATGTTTAGAGTTGATTTCCATTCCTCAACCGCGAAGCCATCTAGTCATTAGGAGTATATTACCCTTCAATAAGGGAGCTCCAGTGTTTGAGAGTTTGGAATCTATTTCAAAAACCTTCTATGGTATTCTTCAGACCTGTAACCAGATGAAGAGGCTCGGGAGAGGCATTTAGAGGAGGGTTTCCATCATGAGATCCAGCACCAGGTCACCCCATTTATGCTGAAGACATATCTTGAGCTGCTTGCAAGGACAGAGGTTGTTTAGAAGACTTTAGCCAGGACTGGATCATCACGAGAGGGGAATCGTCATGATTCCTCACGAAGCAGAGCTATGGTCCAGGGTTCATGGTTTTCAGGGTGGAAGAGTTTCCATACAGCCGGGGGTAGGTCCCAGCACCTCACATCTCGTTTCTCTGGAGGCAGTGACTCTCATGCCTATGAAAAGGGATCTTGAGTTTTTTTTCTTGTGGTGGTCATGGTCATCAGTAGTAGGAGTTCCTGACCTTTTAGTAAAGTCATCGTGCACTGGGCGCTTGGCTCGAGGTTCCTCCATTGAGGAAGTTTCCGCCGAGGCGTCAGCATCTAGTTCCACCATCTTTAGATCAGTAGAGGGTATATAGGGCAGGTAGAGGACAACCCTATGATGCTCCCTGTCCTCATAGAGTATAGTGTTGCCATGGTGGTGGTCTTCATCAGGGACAAAAAGGACATGGAGTAAGTCGTGGTCAGCTTCATGCTCTAGCATTGCCAGCACCGGACGAGCCAGATGTCGTTTGAGGTACCCATTGCATGTTTTCTACCTTGGTGTATGCCTTGTTTGATTCAGGAGTGACACACTCCTTAATATCACCTACCCTGGTCCATGCATTGGCACTTGAGGTAGAGAGGCTTCAAGTGCCCTTGGCGTTGACTATGGATGTTGGAGGTCGAGCTGACATGTTTGAAGTATGTAGAGACTGTGAGCTAGTGTTGGGGCAACACCTCTCTTGGGGAAATTTCCTATGTTTATAGATATAACCATATGATGTCATCCCTGGCATGGATTAGTTGTATTCAGTGCAGGATATCGTGGATTGCTTCAGAAAGAAGGTCATTTTATTTGGTGTGGATGGAGAGACAGTGGTGTTTTTTGGTGACCGAGATCCTCGAATGGGTCATAGGTGTGTTCCATCTGTATCATCCATGGAGTCTTAGATAATGCTGAGTTCTTCCGAGGTTTAGTAGTTGGCATTTTCTAGGGTCGTAGAGGAGTACCCTAATGTCTTTCTAGAAGAGGTTGTAGCCTTACCCCCTCAACGAGAGATCGAGTTTGGGATCAAGCTACAGCCAAAAGCCTCTCATATCTCTATGTATCCATATAGGATGGACCATTATGAGTTATGATAGTTGCATATACAGCTTGATGGTCTATTATAGTGCAGTTTTTTTTGTCCATGTGTGTCACCGTGGGGTGCACCTGTTCTGTTCTTGAAAAAGGCTGATGACATTTTGTGGTTGTGTGTCGATTATAGCCGCTTAAACAAAGTGACAATAAATAATTGCCATCCTCGTCTTCGGATTGATGATTTATTTGATCAACTAAAGGGAACACGTTGGTTCTCAATGATCGAATTACAGTCAGGATATCATCAGATGAGTATGAAGGATGAGGATATCCTGAAGAATTCATTCCGTTGTCGTCATGGGCATTATGAGTTCGTTGTAATGCTTTTTGGTGTGACGAATGCTTCCGCTGTGTTCATGGGGTTGATGAATGCTGTGTTCTATGAGTTCCTAGACAAGTTCGTGGTAGTTTTCATCGATGACATCCTTGTGTAATCAACATATGAAAAGGAGCATGCATAGAATCTACGAGCCATTTTGAGAGTTCTTCGTCGACATCAGTTGTTCGGGAAGTTGTCGAAGTGTGAGTTTTGGGCTCGAGAAGACCGTTTCTTGGGGCATGTTGTGTCCCAACAGGGGTAGCTGTGGATCCATCGAAGATTGAGGAAGTTGTGTCATAGGAAGCTCCCAAGACAGTGTCAGAGGTGCGAAGTTTCCTTGTTCTCATAGGCTACTACAGGAGGTTCGTAGAAAATTTCTCACGAGTTGCAACCCCTCTGACAGCTTTGACCAGGAAAGATTGGGAAATCATATGGACTGGTCAATGTCTGACAGCTTTCGAGTATCTAAAGAAGAAGTTACTAAGTTCTCCAGTCCATTGTCTTCCAGCTAAAGGAGTTCAGTTTTATGTCATATATGATGGTTCACATCTATGGATAGGTTGTGTTCTCATACAGCAGAGGTCAGTTGTTTCTTATGGGTCTCTGCAGTTGCGTCCCCATGAATGCAACTATGCCACCCACGATCTTGAGTTGGAAGCAGTGGTGTTTGCTCTGATGTTGTGGACACATTACCTCATTGGTGAGCACTTCATGGTTTTCACTGATCATAAGAGATTGAGGTATGTTTTATCCCAGCATGATTTGATCTTGAGACAGCGTCGATGCATGGAGTTCTTATAGGAATACAACATTGAAATATCATATACACCTGTAAAAGGAAATGTTGTAGCTAATTTGCTGAGCTGAAAGTCTCGAAGTGATGATGTGTGTGAATCCGGTGATTCATGGAGAGTAATGGAAGAAATTTTAGCATTACATATTCATATGGGAGAAGTTGGCGGTAGAGGCTGTCTTTTTCAGATGACGGTACAGTCATCCTAGGAGCATAAGGTGTAAGAGTCCCAAATGGTAGATCTAGAGGTGGAGGTTTGGAGAGACCGAGTTGTTTTTGGTGAGGCACCTGATGTTTGGTCTGAGGATGAAGAACACTGAGTATTGTATCATGGAAGGATTTTTTTCCCTTGGAAGTGTGTGAGATGGTCCTCAGAGAGTTCCATGGTTCTCCTTTAGCGGTGCATCCTACTGTGAAAATGATGTACCGATCCTTGAAGATTCAGTTTTGGTGGCCTTGGCTGAAGTGTGCGGTTGCAGATTTTTTGTCTCGATGTATAGTCTTCGAGAAGGTGAAGGTCGAACACCGTGTTCCTGGTGGCCTTCTCCAGAAATTAGTGATTCCTCAGTGGAAGTGGGAGGACATCTCAATGAACTTTATTACAGGTTTACCTCGAGCTCCGGTAGGACATGATGCTATATGGGTGGGAGTGGATCATTTAACAAAATCAGGCCACTTCATATAGATCAAGGAGTTAAGCTCAGTGGATTTTTTATCGAGGAAGTATCTAGAGGAGGTGGTGAGACTTCATGGAGTCCGAAGGACGATCATTTCAGATCGTGATGCTCACTTTACCTCTAGGGTGTGGAGAGGTCTCCAACATGTTTTTGGTTCTCAACTATGCATTTACACTGCTTTTCATCCTTAAATGGATGGTCAGAGAGAGTGAACCATCCAAACTCTTGAAGACATGTTGCACTCATGTGTTCTTGACTTTGGAGGTTCATGGAGGAGGCACTTACCCTTAGTGGAGTTCACTTACAAAAATATTTTCACTCCACCATTGATATGGCGCCATTTGAAGCCTTGTATGGCCAACCTTTCCGTTCTCTTTTGTGCTGGACTGGGGTCGGAGAGTCAGTAATTCGTGGACTAGAACTACTGCAGAATAAAACAAAGATGGTTCAGGTGATTCATGAGGGGATGAAGGCAGCGCAAGATCGTCAAACATCTTATGCCGATCAAAAAATGAGACCCTTATTGTTTAATGTTGGGGATCATGTGTTTTTGAAGGTGACTCCCCGTCATGGGAAGTGAAGGTTTGGTCATGGACGTAAGCTTTCTCCCAATTATGTTGGGCCCTTCGAGGTTTTAGCTCGTGTTGGAGCTGTGGCATATCGAGTAGCAGTTCCCCCACAGATGAGTCAGATACATGATGTTTTCCTTGTATCTCAGCTCCTTTGTTATCTTCATTATGACTCTCACATCATCGATTGAGGAGAGATCAATGTTGATGGTGATGAAACCTTTGAGGAGTGACACGTGGACATCCAAGACCGCAAGGAGAAGGTGTTGCACGTGTGTTCCATTCCCTTAGATCATGTCCTGTGGTGACATGATGGCTTGGAGGAGAGTACCTGGGAAAGTGAGTCATAGATGCATATCTGGTACCCATAGTTGTTTGATGTTTGAAACTTTTCATGTATCTTTGTAACTTCTATAGTTATTAAACATCCATGTTTATGAGATGTCTTTATTTGTTACTTTGGTGGTTTTCTCTCTTTTGATAGGTATCTCGGTGGGTGGTTTTCCAGACCCTGTTTCGTTTTCTCTTTCGGTGGGTTTTGGATTCTCGAGGACAAGAATGTTTTGAGAGGTATCTAATGTAATGTCTCGGACCTCTCAGGTTATTTCCTTTGTGAAAATGTGTTCTTATAGGTGTTTTGGAAGGTTATGGTGGCTTGGGGTGTGTTTGGATGGTCTTTTAAAGAATGATAATGGGGGGTAATAGCTTTCGCACGATTGGCGCACGGTTGCCTAAACCGTGTGGCCAAACCATGCCAGGATAGTCATGGAGGCAATGGCTAATGCACGGTTAGCACACGGTTTGTCTAACCATGCAGACTAACAGTGCGAGGGGTGTTTGAAGAGGTTGAATCTAGCGCACAGTTAGCGCACAGTTTTCCAAACCGTGCGCTAACCATGCAGGAACATAAATTCAAAACCTAAAATTGTGAATCTAACCCGTTTTTCCATTAATCACCACTTTTAAGCCCCTAAGTGGCCATAACTCGGGATTAACCTTACTTAGAGGTAGAATGAAATTTCCCAAGCGTTTTGGAGCAATCTTGAGGATTCTCTTCGAGAATCGAAGCCAGTTTTTTGAGGTATGTGACCCTTTTGTTTGGTTTCCTAGATATACCAAGATCTGCTCCCCTTCTTCTCTGGTGATATTAGACCTATGCCTGTTATGGGTATATCTACGTATGTGAATGTTTTTTATGATGTGCTTTGGTCTTGGTTGTGTTGAGATAAGAGATCTAGGGAGGATCCTTGGAAACTCGGACTGGTCTTCTTGGGAGTTCTTTGACCATTGAGGTAGGGGATTCAGGGCTTCTCTAATTGTTTATGTGCAATCGTAGAGTTAACATGATTTATCCCATTTGGAACACAATGGAATTAACCTAATTAAATACTTCAAATAGATTAAAAGAATTATTTTAATCAAATGTTGTTTCTTTGTACCGTGATTACGGTTTGCCTCTTGATTTTCTAGATAGTGTGATATCTATGACTTTCTTGTTAGCATGGGGTTCTGGATGAAATTGGTAATGAACGTAAAGCTGTAATTAATTGATATTTAATTGGATAAAGTTAAAGAGGCATGTAAAAGAATCTGGTTTTTGTTTCTGTGATTGTTGATCCAAATTGATGTTAATCAAATTGATGTCGATGTATGTGTTTAATTTAGTTGGTTGGTAAACCTAAAATCTGTTGGTGGTTGTTGTTTGAAGGCTGGATGCCTTGTTAAAGGGCCAAACGCCCAAATTTATGTGATTTTTTCCCTGCTACTTGTGTGGTGATGTGAACCTGGGAGTGTGTTGTGATATGTGGCATCATGGAGGCCATGTGGTTGTGGCAGTGGATGACGCCTAGAGTGGTGAGATTCATCGGTTTATGCATGTGGGTGTCAGGGAGACCACTAGGGATGATGGAATGGGATGGATGTGATTGTTGGATGCTCGATGATTATTGATTTTTTATCTTCTTTTCCATTCCCCACTGCTCAAGGAAGCTGTTCTTGCTTACCCTTCTTCCGAAGGAGGTGAAAACACACGGGGTATGCCACCTGCTTTCTGTGTTTAGACTCTGAAGGAAGAATGGGTCTATGATCTTTCTTTAGGTGGCAAAGACATGACGAGTAGTACGTCTACCCATCGTGTTGATCCCCCTTATGTTTTGTAGCATAGGTTGCTTTTGTAGAATTCCTTGGAATATGGGAAAGTAATTCTATATTGGATGTTTGAATAAATGATGTTAACCCTTGGGGTTGCAGGTTGATGAAACTTAATAATGAGGTTAAGAACTTTGAAGGGACAGTGGTCTTTGGATGTGATGTTATTGGTACTTAATGTGGAATTGTTCTTGGATAATTAATGTTCTAATAATTAATTAATGTATAGTGAAATTGATAACAGGGGATGATGTAATCTAATAAATCCCTTTAAATGGTTGTGTGCTTATAGGATACCTAGTCTTAGAAGTACCAGCGCAAAGTCTGAGAGACGTTAGCTACAGTTCTGTCTAAGACTAGATAATTCACATAGTGTGGTTGTGAGATATAATATATTCTTTTCTTTTTGTGTTATATATGCTACTCCACCCTGTCGGTAAGGGAAACTGACACCCTGGGGATTCAAAGCCTTGGAGGGGTCTTTTCCCCAACATTATGATGGGAGGTTGAATGGTAGACTACCCCCTTTAGACCCACTCTCTTCTCTTGGAAGATACTAGTGCCATTGGCACGACAGTTAGTTTTCCCCATATATGTGTGTAGAGGGCTGTAATGGATTGTGGTTATTTCACACACACATATTCTGGATATAGTATCCTATGGACTACTATAGGTGGAATGTGTATAGGTTGTGATGGCTTGAGGGTCCTTACTCGGTGTATGTGCTTTAATGGCTTGGGGTATAATACCTGAAGTATGATACACGTTATGCGAGCTGTGGTGGCTACCAAAAACTACCTCATTAATTTTTGTTGTGAGGAAGGTGTGTTTCTTAGCCAAGATGTTTCCGGGAAAGCCTTTGTGGTGCATGTGGTGCAGATTGTGGAGCTTAGCCCAAGTTTGTATGGGAACGCCTTTGGAGAGAGACGCACGGGACGTATGTCGTTGGGGAAATGCGGAAAACCAGTGGGGAAGTAGTGGTGGGGTACCCTTGATATTCTTTATTATGTGATATATTCTTGTATGTGTTACTTGTTGAGAGTATCCATGATGATGTTGGGAACTTAGTATACCTGTCTAGGTGACGAGTTAGTTTAAGTTGTTGTTAATTGTTCTTTATCATTCATTTTTTACTTTTTCACGAGAGGCTTCAGTGAGGATCCTAATGAGTATACTGTTATAATCACCCTACATATATATAAACTGTTTTTCAGGTCACATGGATCAGGTTGGAGATCAAGATGGTTATTACTAGCTTGTTGTTGGAGGTGTTGTTCGTGCTTTTCGTCGTTGTCGTTTTCCTTTCTTTTGGGTACTTGTAGTTTTCCCATTCAGTTGTAGTACTTTTGCATGGAGTTTCATATATGTACTTGGGTTTCTTTTATATTTCAGTTATGAGTTGGAGTTGGTGGTTTTCTATCTTATCTCTCACTTGCGCATGTGTTCTCTTAGTGGGCAATGCCTCCCATTTGAGTGTTATTATACCCTCGGAGCTAGTTTCCAACCCGGGGCCTATAGGAGGCGGGATTCGGGGGGTCATTATCTCCTTTCTCACGTTGCAGGCCCAGGAGGGGTACACTTTGTGGGGAGGGGGTCATGACATTTCACAATATCAACCAATATTCTTGGATCATATAACTAGGGAATTAATGCTACAAACTGTTTCCATTTTTTCATAGACAAAATGAATAGAACATCTTCTCCACTCGTAAAGATGATACTCCCATTTGATCACATTTTTTCCAAATTAGTTACACCATCATTTACACAAACTATATAAAAATTCATATTAAATATTATTTATTTAACGATGTCACATTATTAATATAATCATACCATGTTGTGATTAAGATATTTAAAATCAAAGATATTTTCACATCTTTTATATTTCACCCCTAATGAGGGTTTTCCTAAACCAATATTCTTCTAGACTTCATCATCATTGAATCCTAAAATTCTTTTAATTTTCATACCAAATTATTTTAACCATATCCTTATTTCAAATCATTTAGGTTGTTCAAACACTATGAATGACCAATAATATAGTTTTATGAGATGCTTTGAAGTTATTATCCACAACCACATCTTATTCCCCTATTTTCTTATTTGTCCACTTATTTATTTTCATAATTTATGTCAAATGATACTCTTTATATTACATTGAGTGTGATGAGAAAACATAGTCTTCTATATCTGAAAATTTATTTTGAAAATTTATCTTATTTGATGATTAATTAGAATGATGCAAAAATATTGGATCATTTTCAGCCAAATCCTCTACATTGTGGACGAAAAATATCAATAAATTTTCCTTTACTATACACCAACAAATAGTGAAAATTAAAATCATCCAACGAATATTTAACTATATTTTGATGTCTTTTTTTGGATCATTGGTTCCAATTGGTATTGGAGTTGAATTTTTGAGATCTACTAATATTTTCATAAAAAACACCTTATATGTATTTTATTCCAATGATTTATTGAAACATAACTATTTTTCAATTTATTTGATTGAATCATTTTGTTTTGATATATAAATATTCTAATATTCAACCTCATATTAGGATATTATAGTATGAAATTATGTAACACCCAAAGATTTCAATAACTTACACTACCCACAACATCGAGTTCACGCCCTCCACAACATAACAATTTAGCCGTTATGAATATTAATACCCACCTGTTTAAATTTTATACATTTTATCCTTCAAAATGGAGTTCATTTTTTGATTCAGAATATCGAAATTACCTTAGGGTGAATTTTTGGGACTTTTCTGATAACATTCATATTTTGATGAATGATGAAAATTACTAAATTTAAATAAAAAATAACTTTTTTAATAAAAATAATTAATAGTGATAAATTATGCATTTGAGTGGTTTTAAATTATAATTAGATTATATTTTTTCATTTAATCCAATGTTGGTCATTGGGCATAATTTTACATTTAAACTCGACATAAGCAAGTTTCAATCTTTTGATAATTATTATTTCTTGAAAACAATGTTTTTGGTTTGACAACAGGAATTAATTTTAAATTATTATCTTCCACTTTTGTGTTTTGAATTTTGAAAATTAGATTCTATATTTAGAAACAGAAGCTCTGAATTGTGTAAATAGGTAACTTTTATTTTTATACATTTTAAATAATTACTTTGGTAAATATTTTATTTACCATGGTTAAAGGGTAAATCCGGTAAATAAGGGTAAACAAAAAATGTTATAATAATATTAAATTATGATAAAACGTGTCCTAACCATGTTTTATGATACATGTTTTATCATGGGAATCTTTCGGTCTATTTTGGTACCCCATTGTGCCGCTTGTAAGTGATAATGACACTTTATATTAATTCAGTTAAAGTAAATACAAAAATGACATAAGCATATATCTTTTTTTAAAAAGAAAATTTACATAAGGTAATATATGTCATCTCTTAGACTATAAATATTCATTAGATAGATAAAAATCTGTCATAAATAATTGTATTTTATTTATAATATTTTGAAAATGAATAATTAATGTTATTTATGACACAAGGATGATGCAATATTTTCCTTATTAAAGAATGAATCAAATTTATGGTATTATAAATGCTAAAATAAATATAATTTGAAAGTTTTGATGCCATCCACGAATTTTATAAGTTACTATGACATGATAGGATTTGTTAAATAAATTTTTTTCAAATTAATAAAGTTTCTTTTACTTTAACATATATCAATTATTAAATAGTTTCAAAATTGACATAACAGAGTTTTTAAAACAAATATTATATTTTTAATTGATATAATATTCTTAAAATTATAATTTTTGTCCAAAGGACATATATAATGATAGGTATATCATTAATTAACTACTTGGGGTTCGATTGGTAGTTTATATTAATTTTATTAACCATATAATATAAAACTTTAATGAGAGATTGTAAATGTCAAACTAATAAACTAAGAGTTAAATCTAAAAGATAAGGTTAATATAGAGACCCAAACCTGTCTAAAACCTATTGGTTGAGTGGTTTTGGACCCATCCCTAACACATATTTGATATAAATTAATATTCAGCTATTATAAACCTAAAAATAATTTTTTATAAAATAATACGTTATGTTTTCCTAAGGTGCCCCTCTCCTATCTTATAAAAGGTAACTCACCCTTCTAACTAATTCACACCTTCAAATCCTTTTGTCTCAGCCAAAACCAGCCCAAATACCCTATAAACTATCTTCCCTTCATCATAGAGGCCTTACTTTAGTCAGAAATTCAACCTAATGATCCCTTTTGATAAATTCAAAAGGAAGAACCTGAAGAGGAGTTAAATATTTCATCACCTCTTTCAAGTTCCTTTCATCCTCCACATCCCTTTTCTTTGTTGTTTCCATTCTAAAATAATAACATTATTATATCCTATATAATTTTATTTTATTATAAATTTTTTAAAACAATATTCATTATTCTATCCATCATTTTAAGGACATATCACCATACGTGCGTCCATAGGGCTTACAGTCTCCACGTCGTGGTGTAATTGTTATTTATTACATTATTATTTGGATTGATATAATAATGATGTGAAACTGATATAAATAATAAATATCACATGATAATTTTTATTTAAATACTATATTACATCCAATTATATATTATTTTAATATCAAAAGAATGATATTGTCACTCGTGTGTACGTACGGATTACCGTCTCCACGAACACGATGAGATTCATTCCCAATCGTATCAATTCAAAACTAATTTTCATTTGATGATTAAAAATACTATTTACGGACATGATATCATTCTGTTATGAATAATATACAAACTATTCATACCGAACACAGCTTATGTAACAAAACATACCAAATAAAATGAGTAAGTGAACACTCGAAACGACGATAATACTAAAATATTATTAACAAAGAAATATTAGAAGTTCATATAAGATATCATATTTATGTATCTGAATATTGAATAATTTAATAAAAATTATTTAACTACTATAGAGGAGGATAACCTACCCTCGACCAAGGAAAGAGTATAATGTAAGGGGTTTCTTATCTCACTTTTAATTCCGTGAGATTTATTTTGTTCACAACTTATTTATTGCATGTGGTGTGTGTACTGACCATGATTGTATTCATTGAAAAATTTACTTTAATTTATGGATATTTACATCATAATTTTATGATCCTTAATTCATGGGTGTATGTTTTTAAATTTACCAAATCGATAAGGGAATTTAAATTTTCAATTTCCACTCATATGTCTTTACACATACTTCATTGGTTATTTTACTCCAAGATAATGTATATAATCAAAATTAATTTTATAATGTAATAATTTTAACTCCCCTTTAGGTGGATATAATTTTGATAAACATAATCACTCCATTGATAAATTCTCAAGTCGTCTATATAAACATTATAAGTGTAATTTTAACTCAATCTCCATTTATTAGGTTCAACATCCCATTCATTGGTGTTTTTTCTACAAGAATATGTGTGAATGTCCTCTGATTGATTCATGTTGAATATCCAATCATATTTAATGTATTTATATTTGTGACACATAAATATATCGTTGATTTAAACTAAACCTAATGATACGGTCTTTATAAGATATTTCATCTCAAATTACATTACATTGAGAATTCATTGTAATTATACACTAAATCAATTTTATATAGTGTATATAATGTACATTGACATAGTATATCATGAATCCGTTTATTTTCATGATATTCAAAAATTTTGATTCCTCATTTATTTATATTCAAGTGTCTCTGTTTTTGTTAGAAACTCTAACTAAAATATCATCTTTAAATTTTTTAAAGATTTATTCTTTTAAATCATTTTCATTAATGTACATGTATTAAAAATGGTATTATGGATTTATTTATATGTACATTAATGCTTTCAAATTAAAATTACTTTTATAATTTTCAAATTGGTTTGGGAAACTTTGATTCAAAAATATATTTTAAATATCTTCTTGTCAAATAGTGATACTTTTGAATGTTTTCAAGAAAAAGTGGGATACTTATCTCAAATAGATTTGAAGATTATTTTCACCTATGTCAATATCCTTCATTATTACCAATTGAGGATAATCTGTTACAAAAAAATCTTCCATATTTTATCGAATGAGTGATTTTTGACCGTGGATGTGCTATTTTTATAGCATTCATGGTTTGTGGATAAATTATTGACAATTCGTATGCTAGTTTTAAATATGAATATTTATGTTATGTTTCCGAATTTTCATATGATGAATGCATTGGACTTAGTATGTGATGGGTGGAGCCTGCTAGAGCTCCACGATGCATTGGTAGGTCTCATTAGACAAACTAGTGTCTTGGCACAATGCCTTAACAAAATCTTATTTGTAGTCTTGGCACAAAGCCTTGACTATGTGGTTATGATTGTCTGGAATTATGCATTCCATCATTTTGAAATTGCTTATTGATATTTCATGTGATAATCGCCTAGTAGAATATCCACGTGAATAATTAAATGAAATTATTTCATTTTATTTTTTCCATATTATGTTGAAGTTCATGTTTAAAATGCTTTTTTAATTATACATTACCTTAAATGTTTATTCTTATTTATGAAATTTTTTGCTACATTGTTATCCTTAATAAGGGTCTGAGTTCACCCCTATTTATGTTTTATGTATTCCAGGATGCAAAGAAGTATGTAATGACTAACTCTCAGGGATAGTGTATAGAATCTCAGTGTTGTCTATAGGAACAATGTTGTTGTAGTTTTCCATTTTATGATGTAATGTAAACCTTACGAATGTATCTAGTACATATAAGGATATAAAACTAATATATATTTAGAGAATTGATCATTTATGATCAAGCCAATGAAACTTAATAATTCCACAACTCTGGGTTTCTGGGGTCGGGGCGTTACAGTTGATATCAGAGGAAGTTTACTACAAACCTTGGAAACTAGATTTAGATAAACTCCAATTAGAAAACATAGCCATAAGATAGACTTTGCGAATTAGTATAGAAGAAATTCCTAAAATTTTGGTATTGTAGATATTTTTTTAGTTTTCAAAGAAATACATCCTTGTCTAGATACGAGTCGGTAGAGGCGGCTCTAGCACAGATGTACCTAGGGGTAAAACCTGAAAACACCGCTTTGAGCTATACTCAAATGGGAAATGGTGCACGAAAACAGGCCTTGATGCACTCTTGGTTATGACGCTCTCGGTGGATATTCTTAGGATAATTTACATTTCCTTTACAAACCTATTTGAAGGGTTTTAATATAAGATGAGAATAAATGACCTTTGTTAATCCTAAGGTGTTTCAAATTGAAAATATGGAGTCATGATATTCTCTAAATGATTTTATGACTACTGTTACTCACACAATGCTTTCAGGTTTTAGTCAATGGCTTGATTCCAAGGAAGTCATAGTAACTGTGAGCATAATGTACATGGTGGGAATGGTGGTGGAAATGAGCAACAGAATGGAATTCTGATAGGCGATAAAGATATCTTGTTCATGAAAAATATGTTTTCCAATAATATGATCAACAACATATATATTAACCAACTATCAGAATCAACAAAGAAGAGAAAAGTGATGAATTATAAGAGCTTTAGTAGTGGATACCATGGAGAAAAGAATCCTCAATTTCCATCATGTAGGAAATATGGAAGGAAAAACCAAGTAAAGTGTCTTAATGGAACACATGAATTCTTTACATGTGGGAAAGAATGACATAATGTGAAGAATTGCCGAGGAAAAATGAAGAGTAATATGGAACAAAATAAAAATGGTCCCAAGAATCCACTTATATTCATTTTCTGTAAATATATGGGACCTGGCCATTACCTGAGTGAATTACCTATTCTATAGGATATTTTCCTGGTCAAATAAGAAGCTATGAGGAAATAAATGGTTTGAGAAATGTTTAAATGTATTAGATCTCCTTGTTTATCGGATTACGTTGGAAAAAATTTCTCTTTTATTTTTAACCCTGAAGTTTGTCATGAGAAAGCGATATTTGAGGAATAATTATCCTTTATCTTGTGGATATAGTTATAAATAACCATTTTATTTTATATGATAATTGGTTTTGTGGCAATTACAAGTTATTATATCTTGGGATGAAAATGAAAGGTATGAGATAACAGTTGTGGTTAAATTATGTTATGGTTATTTAAAAGAATTTATCTCATTTTGTTATTGTTATAAAATATAGTTTTTGAAAAAGGAAAACACGCAGACCATACGACAACCCATCGCATCGGACAAAGATGTGGGAATCAAACCCATAACCAGAGTGCGATTGGGATTTATCACCTACCAATGGACTACGTGATGTCCCTGGTTAGTGTGACTAATTATTTTTAGTGAAATGATTTTATTGATCAATAATAAGTTGATGTGGGATATTATTTCATATCAAATGAATACCCTTAGTATAGGAAAATGGTATGGTGATTAAGTTATAAATGTTATTTTGGAAGAACTTGGCTTTGTTGGGAACACTTTATGCCCATGAAAAATAGAATACAATGGGATTTCATTTGAGGAGTAATTTTGGATTTTTATCTGTGTTTTTATTGTGGATTTATAGTGATTTGGGTTATTTATGGAAATAATTAACCTATTATAGATGATATGTGATTAGGTTAATTGATTTCAAGTATGTAACTTTAAAAATAGTTGATGTCATTTGGAGATTAAATTTAATGTGGAAGACTATATAACCAAATTCTTCTAAGTTTTCGGTTTCAATATTAGTTTGGATTATATTGAATCATTTTAAGGACATTTGTTTATTGAATTCTATTTATTTAACTTTGGTGTATTATTGGTTGTATTTTAGTAATTAAGATTAGTGTTTCTTACTATAAAGGAATATCCTTTTGGGGGATCATCAGATCTTGTACTAACCGTTTTGGATTTTATTAATCTCTAATGACAAGGTAAATATATAGTTTATACTTTGTGGATCATGTGATTCTCTAGAAGATTATTCTAGCACTTCCAGTGTAACCAAGCCTTCTTGAATACTCTTAATTTTAAAAAAATGAGTTAGTGGTAGAAATTTGTTAATGAATGAAACTATACTTAAAAAGTTATTATATCTCTTTATGCTCATAGTCAATATCATAAATAAATTCCTCATCTTTATGAAATTTAAATTAAAACAAAAATAAAATGATGTCTATTTACTTTTCATATTGGGAAACTAATTACCATTTTCCCACCACTAGTTTGTGGTTTTCTTGTTGTTAACATTCCTTTGATCATTATTTAGATCCCTTTACATCAGATCTTGACACTTAGTTTATCATCAATATCCATGTCTTCCTACATGGAATCCTATTATGGGTTATCTTGGGTGACCTTTGTACTTATCTTTCTTTCATTTAAAGTGATTGTTTTATTGACTCTTTTTCGATGGGGGACATTACATTATATTCCAAACCCAATTTTAAAAATTTAGACGATTCAATTTATTGAATGAGGGATGAATGTAACAACCAAATATTTCAATAACTTACACAACCCACAACGTCGAGTTCAAGCGCACCACGACATGCCAAACTAGCTGTTATTAATAGTAATACCCACTTTTTTAAATTTTATACATTTTATCATTCAAAATGAACTTCATTGTTGGATTTGTAATATCAAAATTATCTTAGGGTTATTTTTTGTACTTTTATGATAACTGTCATATTTTGATGAATAGTGAAAATTGCTAATTTTTAATTAAAAACCACTTTTTTAATAGAAAAAATTAATAATGATAAATTATACATTTGAGTGATTTTAATGTATAATTAGATTATATTTTTACCATTCCATCCAATGTTTGTCATTGAACATTGTTTCACATTTAAACTGGACATATGCAAGTTTCAACCTTTTGATAGTTATTATTTCTTAAAGACATGCTTATAGGTTTCACAAGGGGAATTAATTTTAAATTAATTTCTTATACTTATGTGTTTTTAATTTTGAAAAAGGATTCAATATTTATAATGATGAGGTTCAAATTTTGTAAATAGGTAACTTTTCTTTTAAGACATTTTGGATAATTACTTCAGTAAATATTATATTTACCATAGGTAAAGGTTAAATCAGGTCAATAAGGGTAAAAAAATAATATTATAATAATATTAAATTACCCAAATAAAATCATTAAACCTATTTGATTATACATTTCCGACCATGGGCATCTTTGGGTCAATATTGGGACCCCATGGAGCCACTTGTAAGTGATAACAACACCTTATATTAATTATGTTAAAGTAAATACAAAAATGACACAAGCATATAACTTTTAGTAAAAAAAAATTATATCGGGTTATATATGTTATATATTAGAATATAAACATTAATTAGAAATATTAAAACATTTCCCACATAATGGTATTTTATTTATTATTTTTAGACTTTGAATAATTAATGTTATTTAGGACACAATGATGATGTAATATTTTTTTTATTAATGAAAGAATCAAATAAATGGTATTATAAATGTTAAAATAAATATAATTTGAAATATTTGATTCCATACATGAGTTTTCTAGGTTACTATGACATGTTAATATTGATTAAATTAAATTGGTTTAAATTAAAAAAAAATTTGACTTTAACAAAAATCAATTATTAAATAGTGTCAAAATTGACATAAAAGAGTTTTTAAACCAAATATTATATTATTAATATATATAATATTTCTAAAAATATAAGTCTCGGCCAAAGGAAATATAAGATGAAAGTTATATCATTAATAAACCACAAGGGGTTCTATTGGAAGTTTAGAGTATTTTTATTAACCATATAATATAAAAATACATATAGATATGGTAAATGTCAAACTAATTAACTAAGAGTTAAATGTAAAAGATAATATTAATATAGTGACACAAACCAGACTAAAACCTATTGGTTGAGTGGTTTTTGACCCATCCCCACCACATGTTTGAAATAAATTAATTTTTAACTATTATGAACCGAATATGAATTTTTTATAAAATAATACATTAAGATTTCCTAAGGTTCCCCTCACCCCTCTTATAAAAGGGAACTGCCCCTTCTCTCTAATTCACACCTTCAAAGACTTTTGGCTCATCCAAACCTACCAAAATACACTATCAACTATCCTCCCTTCCTCCTAGAGGCCATACATTAGTCAGAAAGACATCCTATGGATCCCTTTTGATCAAATCAAAAATTAGAACCTGAAGAGGTAAATATTTCATCACCTCTTTCATGTTCCTTTATTATTCCACTTCCCATTTCTTTGTTGTTTCCATTATAAAATAAAAAATTTAATATAATATATATACTGTAATGTTATTATAAAATTGGTACAAAAAAATTCATTATTCTGTCCATCCTTTGAATGACATGTCACCATACATGCGTACATACGGCTTACCGTCTCCAGGTCATTGTGTAATTTCTATTCAATACATCATTATTTTGATGGTTTTAATAATGATTTGAAACTGATGTAAATAATAAATATAACATGATAATAATTCTGTATATATGATATAAAATCCAATTATTCATTATTTTTATATCAAAAGATGATATTGTCGCTAATGCGTACGTACGGATTACCGTCTCCATGAACACGATGCAATTCATTCCCTATAGTATTCATTCAACACTAATTTTCGTTTGATGATTAAAAATAATTCTTAAGGACATGATATCATTCTGGATATGAATAATATATAACCTATCTGTAACAAACACGGCCTATGTAACAAAAAGTATAAAAGAAAATGAGTAAGTGATCACCTGAAACGACGATATTACTAAAATATTATTAGCAAAGAAATATTAGAAGCTCATATATGATATCATATTTATGTATATGATTATTTTATAATTTAATAAAAATTATTTAAATATTATACATGAGGTTAACCTACCCTCTTCCAAGGAAAAAGTACAATGTAAGGGGTTTCTTATCTCACTTTTAATTCCGTGAGATTTCCATTGTTCACCACTTATTTATTGCTTGTTGTTTGTGTATTGCCCATGATTGTATTCATTGTATAATATAATTTAATTTATGGATATTTACATCATCATTGTATGATACTTCATTCATGGGTGTATGTTTCATATGTTTCTAAATTGATACGGGAATTTTTAATTTAAATTTCCACTCATTCGGCTTTACGCATACTTCATTGGTTATTTTACTCTAAGATTATGTGTGGAATCACTATTCATTTTATTATGTCATAATTTCCACTCCCCTTTCTATGGATATTTTTTTGATACACATAATCACTCCATTTATATATTCTAAAGTCATCGATATGAACTTGATAAGTGTAATTTTAACTCAATCTCCATTTATTGAGTTAAACGTCCAATTCATTGGTGTTGTTTCTACAAGAATATGTGTGAATGTCATCTGATTGATTCACACTGAATATCCAATCACATTCAGTGTATTTATATTTGTCACACATAATTATGTCATTGATTTGTTTTTAACCTCATGATACAGTCTTTATAAGAGATTTCATCTCAAATTACATTACCTTGAGACTTCTTTGTTGTTATACACCAAATCAATTTTATACGATGTATATAATGTATTTTGACATATTATATCATGGATCCCTTTATTCTTATTATATAAAAATGTTTTGATTCCATAATTATTTGTATTCAATTGTCTCTCGTTTTTTTAGAAACTCTAACTGAAATATAATCTTTAAATGTTTTAAAGATTTATTCTTCTAAATCGTTCTCATTAATGTCCATGTTTTAAAGATGGTTTAAGGATATATTTATTTGGAAAATATTGTTTTCAAATTAAAATTCTTTTTAAATGTTTCAAAGTGTTATGGGACACTTTGATTCAAAAATAGATTTTAAACAGCTTTTTGATAAATACTGATACTTTTAAATGTTTTCAAGAAAAAGTGGGATACTTATCTCAAATAGTTTTGAAGATTATTTTCATCAATGTCAATATCCTTCATTATTCTCTATTGAGGATAATGCGTTACATTATAATCTTCCATATTGTATTGAATGAGTTATTATTAACTGTGGGTGTGCTATTTTTATACCATACATGGTTTGTGGATAACGTATGGACATTTCATATGCTAGTTTTAAATAAAAATGTTTATTTTAGATTTCAATCTTTTCATATTAAGAATTCATTGGACTTAGTAAGTTATAGGTGGAGCCTGATATAGCTCCTCGATGAATTGATAGGTCTCATGAGACAAACTCATGTCTTGGCACAAGGCCTTGACAAAATCAGATTTGTAGTCTTGGCCCAAGGCTTTGACTATGTGGTTATAATAGTATGTCATTATGCATTACATCATTATAAAAGTGGTTATTAATATTGCATGTGATTATTCGACTAGTATAATATTCATATGAATAAGAATATGGCATTATTTCATTTTATTTTTTCCATATTATGCTGATGATCAAGTTTAAATGTATTTTTATTTTGTTATATATTTACTTAAATGTTTATGCTTATTTATGAAAGTTTCCTCTATATTGTTATCCTTACTGAGCATCTGATCTCACCTCTATCTATGTTTCATATTATCTAGGATGTAGAGAAGTATGTTATGATTGACTTTCAGGGATTGTGTATGGGATCTCAGTGTTGTATATGGAAACAATGTTGTTTTAGTTTTCAATTTTATGATACAGTGTAAACTTTAAAAATGTATCTATTACTTGCATGGAAACTAAGATAATCTATCATTATAGAATTCATAATTTATGATCATGCCAATGATACCTAATAATGCACTGACTCTGGGTTTCTGGGGTGGGGTGTTATACATTATCTATTACAAATATCATTTTATAGTCAAACATTATAGTGTCAATGTTATAAAAATATGTCATTTTCAAATCCTAACATTCCATTGATTACGTTTATTAACCTCAATATTCTAATTTCCATTAGTCATTAAATTCTGAATCCTTATTTATTGATATCCTATTGAGAGTAAATTGTTTCTTAGTATTATTTTCCTTTCTTCATATACTGACATAATCTTCTTTAATTTATTCGATATGTGTAAATTGATATTTTAATATATTAGTGATACAATCAATAACCACGATATATTAAATTAAATTGAGTTTATAATAAATTAATCTTTGTAAATTTTATGGACTTTTAGTTGGAATATTTTGAATTTATGTTTTTAGTTTAGAATCTTTATCATACTTAACCATATAGATTTTGGAATCATAAACCTAGTATTTTCTAATTATATCCTTTGGCTTCTTATCCTTTGAAGAGTATCATCTAATTGTACGTTTACAAAAAATATTACTTTATTTTATTCATATTAATTTTCAATTTCTTCCAATTTCATTGTATTACATACATTTCCACCATATTATTTTCTTCATGCTAATTTTATTTGTGCACCTCTATGGCCTATGATTCTTATCAATATTAATTTTATTATAATTCAAATTCGACATTATTATGAAATTGATCATTTTATTTTAATTCCCTTAACAAAAAAAGAATATTACACATTTCTATTTTCATTAACATCATCATCATTATCAGGTATTTTCAATAATCACTTTCTCATATATTTATAAACATTTCACATTAAAATAATTTGAGAAGATGAGTCCCCATGAACATTACTTTTCACAATTATTGATTTAATAAAATCAAATGAATATAAACATCTACATGTTATTATTCTGGTTTATTATCTATATTGAGATTATTGATGTACTTAATTTCCACCTCCTAAGGTTTTGATTTTTCTATAGACTCATTTTCATCATTTCCCATCTCGTTAGTATCAAGAGTACAATATAATCTGCCAATTCCACATCATTTGGATCATTATAATCTATTATAGATAAACATATTTCGAACTAAGGTGTATGTATTCTCATGATGTGAATAACATTATTTATATATTTTATTTGTCTATTTTCATCACATATTTATTTATGAAATCATTCTTCGGGTCAATAAATGTATCTATAAACACAATGGGGTTCATTATCAGTTTCTCATATATTTTCAAAGGAAATTTTATTTTTATTCTCCCACTTTTAAAACCCCTTCATTGATATTTTGAAGCATTTATGACACTGAATGCAAAGAATTAAAATAAATAACCTTGTTATAGATTTTTGTAGAAATATATCACTATAATGAATCAATTCAGTTGGCATCAACTTCCAATTATCTTATATATCTACAAAATAAAACTCCATTATCTAAAATAGTATAAATAAAATACATAAAATTTTTAATGAATCCCATTCCTAATGATTAAAATCAATTCTACATTTGATTACTCCATAATAATTTTTTTCATTTATGATTGCAATCATTTGTTGGTTAACAACCACTATTGAAACCACTGTAAGAAAAAAAATTAAATCATAATATCTGATAATATTTTTTAGTCCAACAATTCTAAATACATTATGAAGGTGGGTTATAATTTGATTATTAAATATAAAACAAAATACATTTTGGATTTTGATTAATTACAAAAAATGATTATTTTGGCCCAATCCAATAAAACATAAGACTAAAAATTAAAAAATTCATAATAGAAAATTATTTTAATTGGTCACCTAATCTAGGATACCACCAAGGAGTATACATAGGTAATGTTTCTTTTTAAAAAATATACTAAAATTCATTTTTTGTAATGTTTGTTCTTACCCACTATCCATCCTGGTACATTAACATTCAAAATTATTATGATAATTGTTCTATCACTAGATGTGTAATCAATACACATTCACAAGATTATTGTGTTCATCAATTGAACCAATTATTTTTAAACAACATTATGTTACTCAAAGTGTTGTAATTTAAAAATCTAGATTAATATATTTTTATAGTATAAATTATAGAAAATCGTTACATGTTCTCACAACATGTACATTAACCCATCTTTTTCATGACTTGTAGGAAACTCTGATATCATTTTTCAACATTTATATTTTTTCATGAAAATTTAAATTTTTTACAACTATTTTTCTCATAGTGTAGCAATCTTACTTCACACAACATTTCCATTATTTTTTTACATACCATATATTATTTAATAATGAACAATTTATATTGAAAAATGATATTTGAATCATTTCATTATGAAGTAAATAAAATTAAAAAATAATACATGATTCCGAACACTAATATTTGATAATGGTTGGGATCTATTAATAGGGGGAATCAACATTTTTATTGATGTGGATGACCCTTCACACAAATGACATGCCTGCCTTTTACGATGCGTGTAAATTTCTTTGGGATCTACATTCCATTAATTTGAAATAATATTAAGCAAAACACTAATCTCTTTGGTGGAACAATATATTTATTTTATTTCATCATTAAAATCTCTATGTGAAGTGTTTCTCTGATATTGTTTATGTTTCATAACATGTCTGAAACACTATCAATTGTTTTATTTTGAGGAACTATCCCCAAAAAATATATTTCACCAAATATTTTATAAGACATACTTTAGTCCCATACCACTACCTTAATATATTATCATAATTTCTATTCAAAAATAATTAATAGAAACATATAATTTAACTTTTCAGACTAAATTTTATACAATATTTTTTACTCACAAACAATGGATATTCATGATTCATTATTTATCCCAAAACATACCCCATCTCTTATCTTCTATAGTAGTTATGATTGGCTCTACACATCTCTTTATAATTTTACCAACACATATTCCCAAATTCAACACAATGATTAATTAATGTTGATCTTAGTTTCTATGATATATTAAATGGAGAATATTCCCCCTATTTTACATATTTTTCAATTTATTCTTGTATATCTTTTCACCAATTTCTATGATTTCATAATTTCATTTTAAAATGAATTTTAGTTCTCATTAAAATTAATGAATAAAACATTATCATTTCTAACATGTTATCATTATCCCTATTTTTTAAATTTTATCCTTTATGTTAATTCTTTTTATTTATTCATAATACATAAATATAATTTTTATTTAATATATCATTATTTTTCTAAATCTAATTTTTTTATAGATTATTTCATTATTAACACAACATTAATAAAAAGTTAAGGTAATTTTTGTACATATATTTCAATTACATATTATAATTTTCATATTTTATTTTTCATCATTGTTTATATACATTAATGATTCTGATGTTTCACATGGGATATAATCAAATGATACCAACAATATTAATTCATTGTATGATTTATTATCTTGATTTATAGAAGTATTCACAAAAAAGTTTTTTTACTGGTTAATTAAGATGTGAGGGTGTTATAAATGTTAAACATATCATGTGTAATAAGGGGTATAAGAGTTACATAATGTTAAATTTAATACCGCAATGATATATCCTGAGATTATATTTTGGGGACTAGGGATTGAGCATAATTCCCTATGGATTTTTTCACAATATGTCAAAATGTATGGGGAGTTGAAACAATAAAATTTGTTATTATGAATTTTCCATTAAATATTGATTGTATTGGTTGTGATCCTTGACAATAAAATAGGGGTTTATGCATATTCACATGTTGTTTTCATAATCAACATTTTAGAATTTTTCAGTATCCCTATGTTTTGATTCCATTTTTTATAATATTATACTCATCATCCAACATTGGTATTCCTTAATCAAATGTTATATAAAATTCAATTTCAATTTTCGTGAATCTTGATCCATGTTTAATTAGTTATTATTTATGTAAATTATGTTAATGTAACGTTATTATATTATTCTAACCACATGTTTATAATACGATCAATTTTTATATATTTGTGATTTCTCATAAGTTCACAACATATTTAGAATTTCCAAATTTCATTTCTAATGTTTCCGTGTACCCAGGTTGTGAATAATATTGTTATAAATTATATGTCAATAAATATATAATTATTGAATGGTTTTTATAGGAGTTGTTAAAAAAATTATAATGAGTTGGTTATGTGTAAAATTCCAAAATACACTAAAAAATTGGGCCTTTTAAATGCAATATTTTTAGATACCAAATAAATTTTCCTATATTTTTTTTAATATTTTATTATGTTATGGGTTGTTCATATCATAGAATGAATTTCCCTTTGAGATTAATTTCTATGTGGTAGATACTTACCAATGTGACTATATTTGTTTAGGGATGCACTACCTGATTGGATCAGTTTTATATATGTGACTCACTATCCCATGTGACAAAAATATATTATGAATGATGTATTTCCCTATTTTATGAGAAATATTTGTGGGATGTACTATTCCCTTTGACAAATTATGTTTTGAATGAAATAGTGGACTAGATGATTAGCTATCTTGGTTTGGGGTAATACTGACTATTACTATGAACATTATGAATGACGTACTTACTTATGTAATGTGATATTTTGGAATAATGTAAAAAATCTCCTATGATTGAGTAAAATAATAAGGATTTACTTGGATATGACCACAACAGTCCATGTGGGATGGATATCCCCTTAAGAATATGTTTCTTATGGGGGATGTAATTCCCTATATAGATAATATATAATTATAGGATAGACTATCCTTACATTATGAGTATATTTTTAAGAATACCTAACCTAATTTGAAGTGATGTCGATGGAGGATACACTACCCACTATGACTTCGTATGTTAACTGAGATTTACATTCTTATGTGTTGTATTGTCTAAATAGGTCCTATAACACCATGTGATAGTTTATCATATTAGGGTCGTCAAACCGCTCTATGATGACCTATCTATTTGATATCTACATCTACATGTGAATGTGTTTTATATGAGGGGATTACTGACCTATGTGATGAACTATCTACTTCGGATTTACTACTCCTAGTGATTTAGTTTGTTTTATGGGATATGCTTTATTAAGTGTTGAGAAATTGAGGTTGGATAACCCCCACCCCATGTAAGATTCCTTAATTTGGTATGTACAACAATTTGTGATCTCTTATCAGGGTTGTACATACTATTCATGTGAGTATGTTCATTATGAGTTACATACTAATAAATGAGATGTGATTTCATACGTTGAATGTTTTATCCCATATCATTGATTATAATTATGATGGACATAAAACCTTATGTCACGAGTATACTATAACTTTATGTTCTAAACCCTGAGTACATGTTCACATTAAATTAATTTATGCACTATCAATAGTAACATGATATGAGTTAGTATCATATATGACTCCCATCAATTGAGGTAGTATAAATTATAAAAATAACCTATGTTTACAAAAAATAGGTATTAAGATACCATTTTCAGGGCCTTATGAATCCCTGTGGTTCATTAGTCATATGGATGATATGTTTCTGATTTATATTCATTTATTTCAAGATTATATATTTGTAGGTTTTTATTATAGACATTGTTGGTGGATTACCAATATATTGTATTCTTACTCTTGTAATGGGAACATATGTATTAATGCATATCTGATTGATTGCATTCAATTTTGGGCGATATCCCCAATACATGTGAATGATCTAAATGATATCAATACGGATATAGATATAAATCAATTTAAATGTTAAATATTGTGGTTGGATCCATATTTTATGATATCATTTTTATTTCAACAATCGATATAGTCTAACCATTTGGTGATTTGGTTATAATATAAAAATTTTTTACCTTCAAATTATTTTTTATATCATGTTCATGATTTTTTATCATTATTATTATAATATAATCCAACATCTTCACTCTAATGTTTTACATTTTTTACTAATATTAATTTATCTATATTTTATTTAGTTTATTAGAATTATTGTATGGTTTCCCAATATGGTCATCTAGAACATCAATCTAAGTTGATCGAATATGTTTTGTGTCTAAATGATCTTAACGACATATGGAAGCCTCTACCTTAGAGCTATCTACGACCACTAAGATCCACCATTTACAATTTTTTATAAACCTTTATTTTCATTTACATACTATTATTTATATAGTATAAAAACATAAGACTATATGAAATTTTAGAGAGAATATATTAATTTAAATCTACAACGCCTACAAGATCTAAATTTCTAGTTTCCAAGGGGCTATGATTGATTTTTTTTTATTTTAGTTTCACATAAAAGTTAATATCATCGTACCATGATTTTTATTTGTTTACTAATTTAATGGTTTTTTCTTAGATTTGGATTGAAGAAGTCATGTATTAATATAACATTTACTAAATGTATTCTCACATCACATGATTGTTCTTTAATATAATTGGAAAATGTTTTATGAATATATGGTTTATTTATTTAATATGTTAAAAATATGATCTTTAGTATTTCCTAAAATAATATATATTTCATGAATATATATGAAAATTTTATTTTATTAATATATATTAGATATAAATCCCAAATATTTATATTTTTGAAATGTTCATGGATGTGTTCATGATTGTTGAAAGAGTATAGTAGTATATGGATAATTGGTGAGGATTAAAAACAAGAAGTGAGTTATGAATGGTTTTTGGGGGATACATGAGGTTTATGGAATTCCTATGATTATATTATTTCAATATGGATTTAATTTTTATCTAATATTTTATCATTGATATTTTTTGGGGGGACATTACCAACATATTCATGATCTATTGATAGTGTGGGAGAGGCTACTGATGATGAGATATGATTCCAAATTATGGTTATTTTAGGTTTCATATTACAATAATACACCATCGAAAAAAGTAATTATTGAATGAGTTGTATTATATAATTGTAATTTAAAATAAAGTGGTTATAAAGGGAACTTATATTCCATATAGATTTCAAGTATTGTTATGTGTTTAATTTATGTAAAAAACAATCAAATAAATTATAATCATGTTTCAATTTATGGATGAAAGATGCCTTAGTTATGTATTGATTGGGAGGTATAGTTAATGCGTCATGCTATATGTTATTCACATGATTATGAGAATGGATTGTAGGTTTATCATTTTGATTCATCCTTGGTTTTATGGGGTATTACTAAGTGTGTTTTTCATTTAGGTTATATAGTACTGTAGCACTATGGTGTAAAAGCATGAAAGGTTGAAATATATCATGATTTGTTCTAGTATTCAATTGTTTGAAAATTTTATAGAGTGAATTCATAAGTACCCAATGGATTTTTGACATATATATGACATTATATCAAAAACAATTACATAAATATAGAAAAAAAATATTTTTTTTTGACCAGAGTGAGAAAAAATACACAAATTAATATATATAAATGGAAACATGAAACTACTAGTGGGGATTAATATTTTATATAGAAACACTTTGTATCGTGTTATTAGAAAATCATAAACATAAAAAATGTAATAAATAAACAATGATTAATTATAAAGGTAATTCAATTGATTTATTTTAAATATATTTCATATTAATAATGTTTCAAAAATTTCATTAGAACTGAATGAAATGATTTCAATCCCCATAGTTAGTTATTCAACACATTTCATATTGATGTTGATAGTTTCTCAACCGTGAACTCAATCATTCAAAAAATGTTTTAATTAGTAATTTCTATAATAAATTTATCATCTATAATAATGTTTTTCTCTTAATATTGATTACAAATTTATCTAATAGATTTTATTAAATTTTATCTTGATATTTTTCAATGTATCATGCTTATTTAAAATACACTGCATACGATTTAATGGGTTACAATGAATTGAGAAAATAGTAAATTGATGTTTTGGATTTTATAATGACAATAGATATCCACAAAATAATTCGTGGATATTAAATCATTGTTTAATGAAAATAATTTATTCCATTTATAGAAGACATAAAAAAATCAATGTGTTGGGAGAAAGTATTTTTTTTCATTCGAGAAACTTCATCTCTTTCTCATGAATCTATTTAGATCTCTCCCCCTCCACTATATATGTATTCTTCTAAGAAATTTCCTTATGTCCATCCCTATGTGTCTCTCTCTCATTAAATTATTCCTAGATTTATTATTATTTATTTTATTCCCATACTCTTATTTATATAAAACCAATTATTCACTATGTTTATTTTTCCATCATAACATATATGATTTTCTATAATAATATATCATTAACCACTATTGGAAATATAAGAATTGCTTGTAATAACTTCTTCAACCATCCTAATAAATTAATTTTTCTAATGAAAATAATAATTTTCTAATATTCTATCATTATAGTGTGTCCTTAAGAATGATATTTTTATTAATTAGAAAATAATATCCAATTCATCAATAAATGTTCATCTGTGTGCATGATGTTATTTCTAATAATAGTATTTCATCATCAAGATGAAAATACATTGAGATGAATTTTGATATTGTTAACTATTCATGTATTTATATCAAACATTTATTCTATAGATTTCAACATTATAGCAACACAAATTATTGAGGATCTTTAAACCCCTACATCATTATTCATACATTTTATAAATTGGAAATAGTCTTATCATTAACATCCAATATGGTTGTTTTAATTTAGTGATGTCCAAATATTAATCTATAATTAATGAATACAACCTAATATATAACCATAATTCTACAGAAACATCCAATCTATGTGATATGATCATCGACCATTAAAATTACTAATCGATACTCCTCCCAATTAAAACATCAAAAATAATAACATGATTCAAGGTTATTCTATTAGTGAAAAAAGTAATGAGGATCAACGTGGGCTTATCATCTGCATTGATCATATTTTCATCATTTAAGACATTTAAAAACAATATAATGTTTATAAACACATATTAATAATATTTTTTAATAAATTATGTATAGGGTACCATATAATTAGTTAAATCGTACTAGAATAATGAATTCACAAATAACATCAGTTTTATGACCACTATCAGAATCATATAAATTCTTCTTAGGTCAACATCAGTTGATCCATCCTTGGTATCAATGTGAACTCATACATATATCCTTTCACAACATTTTAATTAGGTAATGCATAATATTAATAGTGTCTTTAGTTCTCCAGTTTTAAATTCCAAACATGTGAGATCTTTTATCTGAAAAAATGATCATGGTTTTCCATAACATATTGTTGAACCCAGGTGTTCTTCATCATATCTTACTCAATGTACCCTAAAAATGAATGAAAAAAATCCTTAAAGGGCATTACTGGGATTTCTCATTCATCCAAACCTCAGAATAAGTTATCATGGCACATTAGATTTTACTCATCCGTGGAAATCCACATACCGATATAAAGTAAAAAATATATTCTATGTCATCTTATCATATGGGGAGTATTTTTATTATTAGGATGAATCCATGATAACAAATTATCTAACCTAGATAGTTGAGTCATATTGAATTAAAATTAGGTTGGAATGGTAATTATTTTATTTACAAATCTAAAGAAATATTCCAATCTATGATGCTACAAATTATTATACTATACTTTCAAAAGTTATTATAAAATGTATAAAATGACAAAAAAATAAAAATATTAAATTCATGATGAATAATTAAAATAAATAGATAAAAAAATTAATCATTTTAAGACATAAATATTTCAATAGTTAAATTACATCAATAAAATTATTGGCCTTCCCAATTGTGGGAAAAATGTAATTCTAAAAATAGACTTTTAGATCATAAAAAGAACCATCAGAAATGATTATTACAATTCCACAATCACAAAAATAGATCTTGAATATACATTAATATTATATTCTATAGATTCTATATGAAAACAATATCTTCAAATAAATAAAAAAGTATTTACTTTTCAAACATACTATAATTTGAATTTAATTAAAAGAATATTGAAAATATAATATTAATGAAGATCCAAATCAAATTTGATGGATAACTTTTCATTGACTATCAAGAATTATTATGTGATATTTTAACTTATGTGATTTACTCTAATTAAGTTGATTATGAATAAGTAATTATAAATTAAAATATTATTCCATTAGTACCCAAAATAATGTGTTCACTATATAACATCTTGTTTGAATTGAATAGTGAAATTTTTTGGGTAGTTATTTTACTTCTGTTAATGAGATTATTTTTATGATCATAAAATATTATGGACATGTGGTTATGGTAATTTTGGTCATGTGGAATCCTTGGGATCTCTAGATGGTTAGATTAAATCCTAAATATTTTTTTCATTTAATGGAAATAGCCACTAGATTATATAATATTTTATTCATTTAAGAAACTATATGATTTAATTATGTTGTAATGAGAGTGGGACTAATAAAGTTATTTATGATTTAGTTATTAGATGAAACTATCATGAACTGTCCTAGTGGGGATTGTGCTTTGACAACCCAAGCCCACATCCAATAGGCCAGGGGCATGGGACTAGAACTGAGCAGGAATATCACTAACATACAATGAATTATGTAAGTACCTACACACCTAAAATACCACTAATCCCAAAAATGATAAAATTTAAAAAACCCATAAGGAAAAAATTTCATGTCAACAACTGAACACAACCAATAGAGTACAATGGAATGTAATGTGCGGAATATAATGTAGTCTAAAATACAATCCCACAAAAAGAAAGAGTTTTAAAACTATAAAATCTATATTTTAAGAATGGAATAGGTACTAGGATTGCTTCTCGTAACTTTTTGATCCCCTCGGCCAGTATGGAATCACACAAAGCTCAGCCCGATTCAATTTTACACTATAATCCATTAAAAGGCCACTCATCCACAGAAGACATGACATGTATGCATAAAGTCTGAGCAGGGGTGATTGTTACAATACTCAGTGAGGGACCCTGAAAACAACAATGACATACACAAAGTAAAGGTACATTAATATCTAAATATCATATGCCTCTAGAACCTATATCAAGAGAAATATCCATATATACTCGACACCCTGGACTATAGTCTAATTGTTAGACCCAAGGACCCACATACCAATGATAGTGGTTCAGTCTGAAGATTACCAAAAGCACTCTTCTTGGGGAACTCAATTTTTGAGTCTGATTGCTTGGGTGATGTTCTTACGAGAAGTACCACTCATCAGTATGTTTCACATGTGATTGAGAGATAGATACACACTTAAGGATTTGAAGAGGGACCATATGCACACATTTTGGGATAACAAACTCCTGAGTGGAGAAATATCATGATACATAGCTAATGATAATAACCTGGGCCTTGGCACATGCCAATCCTCATCTGGATTCATATTCTATGTAGAGGATAATTATCCTACAAGATTGGTAAATTTGACACCAGAATCTACATAGGGAAAAAGGGACATAAGATCCAGCTCTATGCCTCTCTTAGGGGACTATTAACTCTACACAGAAAGTCCAAAAGAAGGGATCATACTCTTATAGATTAAAATGATACATGTCCATCTGGGGAATAGGAAAAGGGTCACTAAACCAAATGAAATTCATCCATGATATTATGTTCAAGGAGATCAATCCATGTACAAGAAAATACACGCTGTGTAGATGTGTCAGACGTCGTATCCTCTGAACCTATGTACATCCCATATACAATATCACGGGATGAACATAAAACGTCATGTAGAAAATATGTACACAATGTGTATGAGAGTAACAAGATGTGTCTTACTATCTGAGGGATGCTCTGTGTACACTAGCCATGTGCCAGTAGCTAGATTCTACCTATGTCTGCCAACATGTGTACTAGTATATATAGCAATCATTGTAACTGACCTAGTCTAGACATGTGGTGGACTATATATAGTTTAATCCACTCTGTTGTTGTGTATCATCTGAAATAGACATGAAGTCCCATGTAATGGCCCACACTCCATGTGATAGGGGTCACTTTCCATGTCATCACATGTTATAATTTGGAACCCTAGAAAACAATGAGTAGACCCCCACATCAGTTTCTTCATATAACAGACAACGTTCATCATAATTTTTCAGAATCATATTTCTTCATCCACTACTTTGGGTGATCTTCCATCTCTCTATACGACTATCTATTCACCTCTAACCAAAATAAACAAGTTCATCATGTCATGAAATCCATTTTTGGGAGGTTTTGTGTGTTCTATCAGACCATAAAACTCATTTTTATCATTCCAGTGGAGAATGGTTGAAGAAAAAAGTGTATTGAATAGTGAAAATTTGGCCGCCTCCATCGTCATCACACCTCCACTCAGTCGTCCCGATGTCAGATCTACAATTTTGGATATTTGCATTGCGCGACCAATTCACAATGATCTATTGTTCAGACCTCATGAATAATGCATAGATTATATAGTTCAAATAAGGGGATGAAAACCATTTACAAAATCAATGTATGTACCGATGATGTTGCTCGTTGCTATATTGACCCACTCTTATAAGAAAGATCAAGAAGAGAAAAACATGTATGATATTGATTTCAATAAGAAACCTGATAATATTACCCACCCAAGAGCATGGACAATCCGCGGTTCAAACTATTCATAGGTTGATCCACGTTCATCGATTAAATCAAAAAATGTGGAAAAAAATTTAGAAAACAACCCCTACCTCGATCTTCGATGAAGAGTGGAACATCTTCCATCATTGGTAAATTTTGATAATGCTATTTAATGATCCACACATTATCATTCATCGATGTTTTTCAAGAGGTCTCCAATGGTGGATCCTCTCCATAGATCCAGAATATTCTAAGGAGTTATCTAGGGTTATGAGCCTAACCCTATATCCTGGTTTTTTATAACTCTATAACATGTCACTAATTCTTCAAAATGAATAAAATAATACTAATTATAAATTTATATTATTTCCATTAAAATGTCAAAAAATTAATCTTTTTAGTTGAACCACACTTGTCGATTGTATACCTCACATAAGGTAATGTTGTTGATCTACCCATAAATTTGTTTATTTGGATAACCATATAGAAGTAATTCTATTTTTTCAAGATAAATTCTCACTGATGCAATTTTAATGTTGAATTTTTTTTAAGTGATTATTCTGGGTACTCTGGACTTCTATATCGCATGTCGTCTCAATTTTTTGTCACAAAATGATGTTATATAATATTTAAATCGAATATACTAAGAATCCAAGACATTACATTCTCCCCAACATAGTGTTTTACTTCACTAAAAATCCAAAATAATGGATACTCAAACATATGTGGGTACTATACATGAATCTGAGCCTCCTGCTCCCATTTTCTCTCCTAATGATTATTGCAAATCCCCTAGAAAAAGACCATGGGAATCATTGAAACATGAAGGATCCTCTCCTCTCAATCCACATTCTCCATTGGGTACTTTTTAAATGTCACTTCATCCATGATGTCTGGCTCTGTCGAGTCAATGACATGTGATGGGTCATGCACGTTCCACCTCATTTGTGACTTGTGGAATACATCTTGTACCCAGTGTGGTAGTAGAGCTATGTGGTATTCCAAATCATTATTTATATGTAGTATGTTAAAATGGATGATTAACCTCGAAGAAAAATTTCCACCTCCTCCAAATATCTACAACCCTCGTTGATGTGAGACCCAAATGAAGTCATGACCTCCCTCTTAGAACTCCATAGGTCTCCATTGTCTATGAGAATAAGACTTCTTCCAGATTATTGCAGTATTCATATACTCCTGGATGATCTCTATCTTCTTGGGGTTATCTCACACCATCTATGGACCCATGAGGGATGACTCTTCGCAGTCGATCTAGTAATGCAGTGACTGAAAGGGTCACCGAAATAAATCCAAAAACTGTGCCATAAAAATGGTGGAGGCGTAGATGTTATTTTATGAAAACTCATCTAGTGGTAGGTTGTCCTCCCAATTGTGAAATATGACCAAAATAAATTCCTAGAGTATATCCTCTAGAACTAAAATAGTTCTCTCAATCAAACCATCTTTCAAGGGATTGAACATTGTGCTCGAGAGTATCCATGTCCCAAACACCTCAAGATATCACATCCACAACAACAATATGAATAAAGAATCGTGATATTAGACTATTTTAAAATGTATGACATGAAGCTGAACAATATCATTTATGTAGATTCCTCATAGTATCTCTACAGAACTCTGTTCCACAATAGCTAGAATATGGGAAGACTTGGTTAGTCGTTCAATGAAAAACCATATAGAATCTTGTCTCATAAACGTCAGTGGTATTCCCAACACAATGTACATCGATATGCCATCCCACTTCCACTCAGGAAATTATAGGGGTGAGATAACCATAATAAACCTGGTGCACAACTTTCAGATACAAGCTTGTATGGTATCATGAAATTATTTCTATTACTACCTTCTTCATCCGTGTCCACCCGAAATGTTGTAAGTGGTCTAGGTATCTACTCCAGGATGTACCACCAAGGGGGTGTATGAAACAACCTTTGAACATCCTCCCCCTACAACAATGTCACAACTATGCATTCTTGTAAAATGCGACGTGATCCCATCATTGATAATATCAATCAACATCATGTCATGTGGATAACTGAGCATATAATGTCTCCCAGACAACATCCCCTAGATGTGCCTCTATAACTCATAATAAGAGTGGATGAGTGAAAACAATAGATTGAAGATAAGTTTCATCATATACATACATGAAGGATAAGTATAACAGATGTTAACTACTCTGATGCATCACGCAACATATGTGAAACTTATCTCTGATTAAGAGTATCAGCTATTATGTTCCCCTTCCCAATCTTATAAATGATCTCAAAGTCATACTAAATAAGGAACTATCACAATCACCTCTGCCTCAAAATTATATCCTTATGTGATAAGATGTAGTTTATGCTCTTTTGGTTAGAATATATGATTATCTACTCACCAATCAGGTATTCTCATCACATTATCAATGGGAAGACCACTACTACCCTCTCAACATCATGGGTCACATAGTTCTTTCTCATGTTGTCTCAGCTAGTGTAAACCATAATAAAACATAGAAAATATATGTATCAGGACACAACCACATCCCCCCGTGATGCATTATATAAAAATATGTAATATACACCCTCATATGGAAATATCAAGATTGAGGTGCTCAAAAAACAGTACCTCAATTTATGGAAAGCCTGTTAGCACTTCTCTTTCCACACAAATAGCTGAATGATTTGGTTCCTGAGTACCATGAACACTGCTGGAGTGTTCGTCATGCCGAAGGAAATCACCATGTACTCAAAATCACTGTAGCAGAACTTGAAATCCATATTCGGTATATCCTCATATCTTAATCATTGTTGGTGATAACATGATCAATGGTATAGATTCGAGAACCACCATGCCCCTCTTAACAGATCGAAGTGCTCTTCGACCCTCGGTAGTGGATACTTTTTTTTAATATTACCTAATTCAGTAATAATTTATCCTTGAAAAACATAAACTCACATCTTCCGTCAATGTAAAAAAACCGGGTCTGCCTTGGTTGAAACACTAGGTCTTACGATTCCTTTCCTATACTAATCATCCAACTGCACCATCAGCTCTTGATGCTCTGTGGGAGCCATCCAATATAGCCGTGAAGATATCATTACCATCTTGTGGTGAATTTCAATGAAAAATTCGATCTCCCTATAAGGAGGTAGTCCAGGAACATATTCTAGAAAGATATCCTCATACTATACCGCAACTGCGGGGACCTAAAATCTCAAACCATCTACTATTCCGATGGTATGTCTAGCCAACACATGAGTGATTGGTTGAACCTAAATTTGTATGATCCTCTCTAATACTACCTAGTTCACTTTTTCTCTCATAATGTAAAACTACATTCCATCACTACGGGCACACCATGATATTCTCCTAATGTTGTCAATCTAGGAATGAATCAAATACCACCAATCCATATTGAGAATTTCATAATAGGCCCTCTACGCATCCACTATGTGGTTCCAACAGAAACTCTCATATACAGGGGTGAGATAACTCTCTCGGTAGAGATGTGTGATCATTGATTCTCCTTCTAAATGTGTCTCTAAGAGTAAGGGTCAAGTGAATAGATTTACCAAGAATCTCTTGTTTTCTCACAAGACATGTGGAGAGAAAATAATTTCCTTCACATATTTCTATAAGTATGAATAATAAGGTAGAAAAGACATAGATAATCTCTAGAGTCCCAGGTTAGTACACCTCAACCACATGTAGTTACTCATTCCCTTGTCCCCCAACTCCATATTTATGGTGCAGGCCAACTGGGGGTGGTGGTAAAATTTATTCAAAACATCTTACACATAGTATACCTCTCCCTACATCTCTTCCACATCTGCAGCCTGGTGAGTCTCCATTGACCACTCTTTTCGTCTGCCTTAGAGGTCCTTCCAGCATGTCCCTATCAGCATCTCGACGGGTTTGACAACCTATAGATAAATTAAATCAATCATCACATGAGTAGCATTACCTCTCCCTAGACTGACAAGATCCATACTGAGAGCCATAGACTATAGATCCCCAATCCTGTGACCACCTGTGACATTCCCCAACATCCTTATTCTGGTTCTTGACATCAGCTTCCTACTATTGAGGACTCTACACATATGTTCATGCTGTTGACTACCACTATAAATCTCTGCATAACCAAGAATCTATCATCCACTATATTTTTATCACCCCAATCTTTCATGATTCAATTCTCTTTGAATAATACAATAGCTTGTGTTTCATGAAACATCATGTTATAACACACCACGACCAACCAAACCAGCCATTATGAATAGTAAATTCCACTTTATGTAATTTTATAAATTTATTTATCAAAATGTAATAAATTTTTGGATTCAGAATATCCATATTAGCTTAGGGTGAATTTTAGGTATTTTTTTTGAATACATTCAATTTTTGATTAATAGTGAAAAACACAACATTTTTTAAAACCAAAATTTTATTTAAATAAATATTTATTTTTCATAAATTTATTTAATCTAAAAATATATTAATAATATATATATTATTTAAATGTAATTCATTGGATTCATCATATAGTAATATTACATGTATAAAAATTTATTAATCTTTTTAACGTCTTTTACCCACCCTCAAGTCACGTTAGAAAATTTATATAAAATCTAATTTTACCGCTTATGTTAATTGAATTTCAAAAATCCTAGAGACACAATTGACATCAATAAGTAAAATTTGGTTCAATAAAAAGAAAATAATTTTTGGTGAATAAAAAAAATTATTTACCACTATTAAAAGTAAATTAGGTAATTAATGGTATAAAATGATATTATAAATATCCAACCACATGTACAAATTCTATTAGATTAGTTTATTTTGACAAAAATCTACATTAAGAATAAAATATGATAATTTTTGTCCACGTGGATAATATTAAAACATTTATTATTATTTTATTTAAAGAATAGTTAAAAGTGATGAATTCAAAGTTTAATATCTAAACCATTTTTAATATATGGTTATACAAAACATAAATTCCTCTATAAATATTTATTATAAAGCTAAAATGTTCCTATATAATTATATCTTGTTTAAAATTTTTATACATTAAATAATAAAATTTATTTGTAACATAATGTTGAAGCAAAAATAACCTTATTAAAGAAAGATTTAAATAATTGATATAATAAATATCCGAATAAATATAAATTGATACTTTTGTTGAATTACACAAATTTTATAGGTTTATATGACATGTTAGGGAGGATTAAATAAATTTTTTCTAAGTTATAAAGTTATTATGACTTTCACAGAAACCAAATACCTAATAGTGTCGAAATTAATATAAATGAGTTTTTAAAACAAATACTACATTATTAATTGATATGAAAATACAAAAAACTTAAGGTTCATCCAAAGGACTTATATATATATATAAATATGAATATATATATTAATAATAAACCACTTGGTTTCACTTGTATTTTTATCATATGTTTATTAACAATTTATTTTAACAATACAGGAATTCATTATAAGAGTAAACTATAAATGATATGGTATATATGGTGACTTAAACCTTTCTAAAACCTATTTTTTGAGGTGTTATTGACCCAATTCCACCATATCCTCCAAATAAATATTTTTGGTGTAATAATATACAGAATATTTTTGTATAATAAAAATATATTTCATGCTTTTCCTAAAATGAACCTCACCTCCCTTAAAAAGGGTACTTCCCCTTCTTTTAAAATCATACCTCCAAATCCATTTGGCTTGGACCTCCCCTGCTCAAATATTTTCCCAAAAACCCTCACATCTACATAGAAGCCACCCTAAGGGTTTCTTTTTATCAAATCACAAGGAATAACCTTAATAAGTGGTAATAATTTAATCACCTTTTTCAAGGTTATTTTCTTCATCCACAACCTTTTTATTTGTTGTATCAATACCAAAATTAAAAATCCCATACCTAATACATACTGTGTTGTTATTATAAATATGGTAAAACCATATTCATTATTATATCTATTCTATGAATGGAAAATTCTTCATACGTGCATACATATGACTTATCATCTCCACATCGTGGTGTAATTTGTTATTCATACACATCATTATTTGGATGGGTAAAAAATGAGAATAAAAAATGTACATAATAAATATATCATGTTAAGTATTACATATATATTATATTCCATACAATTATATATGATTTAACGATCAATACAATGATATTGTCGCTCGTCCGTACGTACGGATTACCGTCTCCACAAAGATGATGAAATCCATTCCCCATTATAACCATTCAAGAATAATTTTTTATTTTATGATAAAAAAAATAATATTTAATAACACAATATAATTCTTTATATTAATCATATACAACCTATTAATAACAAATGTGTCTTACATAACCATGTATATAGAGGAAAACTAATCAGTTTACACATGAAACAATGATACTACTAAAATAGTATTAACAAAGCAATATTAGAAGATCGTATATGATATCATATTTATGTATGTGGTTATGATAAAAATTAATAACAATGTTATAACTATTATATAGGAGGATAATGTTCCCTTAACCAAGGAAACATACAAGGTAAGGTTTAATTCTACAATCTCTTCATTATCCAAGTTTATTTATGCGTGAGTATCTACTATGAACACTTTATGATCCACATCAGTGTTTCTTAAAAAAAATTACTTTAATTTTTTTTAATATTTCCTATTATATGGGTAAAATTCATTTATACCCTTTTTTGAATTATTTAATATGGTTATAATGGAACCATTCTGTTTTTTTTTCAAACAAGGTTCTTTGCCACATTTTTTACCAAATTATGAAAGAATGCTTTTTAACTTATACATATGGTGTGGCTAATTTCATCCATTATAACACCTTTTAATAATACCTTGAAATCATATAAGAATATTTTAAATGTAGAATTTTTCTTTTAAAATTACATGACTTTTAATAAATTTCAAAATAAAAAGAGATATTTATCTCAAATAGTTTGGTATTCATCGATGTCAACATCCTTTGATGGATGTCACACTTTTTTGAATTTTATCTATTTTGATACAATCTTCTATATTTTATTAAAGGTTTTGTGACAATTTTGACTATTGATGTGTTATCTTTATACCATTCATGGTTTATGGATAAAGTATTGAAATTTCATATGCTATTTTAATATGAATGTTTATGTTATGTTTCAGCCTTTTCATATGAGGAATCCATTAGACATAATATGTGAATGGTGGAGCCTACTATAGTTCTTCGATGGATCAGTAGTTCTCATGATACAAACTATTCTCTTCGAACAACTACCCGAAGACAACCTATTTATAGTCTTTACATGATTCCTTGACTATGTGGTTTTGATGTCTGAAAAAATGCATTCAATCATTATGAAATTGGTTATTGATATCTCATGTGATTATTCGACTAGTAGAATATCAATGTAAATAAGTAAGTTTGATTATTTGATTTTTCATTTCTATATTATGTTGAATATTATGTTTAAAAGGATTGTGTTTTAGTCTTATTCATTTCCAAAAATGTTTATTCCTATTTATGATGGTATACGCTATATTGTTATCCTTACCAAGCATCTGAGCTCACCCCCTTTCTTCTGTTTTATTATTATTCCCAGGATGAAAAGAAGTATATTATGATTAACTTGTATGAATAGTCTATGGGATAAAAGACTGTTCAAAGGGGACAAATTTTTGTTTTTTATATCATGTTGTAATGTATATATTATGTATATATCTTGTACATAAAGGATACTAAATTGATTAGTAATTTGAGACATGATTCATAGTATTATTACAATGTTATTTAATAATGCATTGACTATAGGTAACCACAATTAGGAAATTTACATTTGGTATTATAAGAAGATTATTACAAACCTTGGAAGAAATATTTAGAAAAACATTAAATAGAGAACATCACACTATGAAATACATTGAGTATTAGTATATAAAAACATCATAGAATTTTTTTCATGTAGATATTTTGTGAGTTTTTGGAGAAATAAATCCTTTTATTGATATGTGAAAGTTGAGGAGTCTCTGGCATAGATGTACCTAAGAGTGAAAACTATGAAAAAGAGTTTCAGGCTTGACTTGGGTTATTCTGGTACATGAAAATGGGCCTAACTGCACTCTTCGTTATGACAGACCTTGGGTATATGCTTAGGATGATTCATATTTTCTTTAAAAAACATTAAGATGGCTTAATTAGTAAATAACAACTCATTTTTTTTTTGATTATGGATTATATCCATAAACTGTTAAATTTAGGTTAAGTGTTTTACAATTTTAGAATTATGTATTGCAATTCATAAACTAATATAGTGAATTCTATTGTTTAAAAATGGAACCTAGTGTACGGAATGGAAACTATATCAACACATGTAATCCATGTGAGAATTTCCTTCCCAATCAAAATAATTATAATGGAGCTGGTGATGAAAATGTTGTTGATTAGCTTATCACCATAATGGGACAACTCACTCATGTTATTAATAAAAACCTTACCCGTATAGAGAACCATAATCCACAACCCGGAGGATCAATGTTTTACTACTTCACAATACAACAACAACCAATATTCACTGGGACTACAAATCTATTTGTAGGAGATATATTGAAAATCTCCCTAGAGAAAATATTTCTTGCATTGGGGAGTAGTGAAAGGGAAAAAAATTTCATGATAGTTTACCGCCTCACGAAAGATGCAGATCAATTGTGGTAATTAATTCAAAAAACAATGAATGTTGAGGAAGTATAAAATATAGAATAGATTGAGGTTGAAGAGATTTTCATTGTGAAATATATTCCTCATGATCATCAAGAATATCTTGAAATACAACTTCTAAGTCTGAGGAAAATGGAGGATGAAAATATTGCAGAGTATGACGCTAACATTACAAGGAAAACAAGGCATGCAACAGATTATATACATACCCCCAAGAGTTATATTTATTGATTCATAGATGGGTTAAATTCATTTCTCCATTGAGCATTAGTCTCACAATCCTTCTCATCATATGAAGATAATGTCTATTGTAAAATCAAGACAAAATATTAATTCTCTATGTCATACAAATATAAATAAACAATAGAGTAGAAGAGATATGTTGAACACTCTCGAAATGTAAATAAGGAGTAGACAATAAAAGTTGAATTTTCATCCTATGGTAAATGTTAAAAGAAACACCCCTGTACATTCCTGAAGGGAATGGGAGTCTGTTACAAGTTTGATCAAAAGGACACCATGCTTGTGATTTCAAGGGAAACAAAGTGGAATTCAATATTGAATGCTACAATTTTAGATAAATGTGTCATTATGAAAATGAATGTCTTAAATGTCAAGGATACATACCTTAGAAAAGGCCAACCGAGAAAGGAAAATGTTATGTGATCACTAATACTCATGTTAATGCTTCAAATGATGTGGTGGCAGGTAATTTATTGGTTTCATCAACATTATCTAATGCTTTATTTGATTCTAGATAATTTCATTTTTTGAAATCGTCACAGTTTTCTAGGAAAATTAGATATTTACAATTTGATTTAACAAGGGTGTTGTCAACCAAAACTCATGAGGGATGTATCATTTCAATAATGTTTTATAGATCAGTTCCCATTAGGTAATATAAACATGTTGTATCTGCTGATCTCATTGTTATTCCAACGATTTAATTTAATATAATACTCTGTATATATTGGCTTTCAAACCATGTTGCGAAAATTTATTATATGATCAAAGGGGATAAATTTTTGATGTTGATAAAGAGTACCTAATGAGTAAGAAGAAACGTCAAAATCTAATTGTTATCTCGATCCACCCCCAATAGATCTACTAAATTATATTATTGGGGAGGAAGACAGTGAAATTACTTGGGGGAGGAAAGGAATGTTCAAATAGGGGATGTAACTATTATGGAAGAATATGTTGATGTGTTTCCATATGATTTACATGAACATCCTCCAGAATGAGAAATTTAGATTTCCATTTATTTAATTCCCAGTTCAAGGCCTATATTGAAAACCCCTTATAGAATGGACAACATGTGATTATTTTAACTTAAGAAACAACTAGAGAGATTGAATAATATTGAATTTATTCACCCTATTGTTTTTCCAAAGGGATCCCCTATTATTTTTGTTATGTAGAATGATGGATCTATGAGGTTGTGCATTGACTACAGGTTAAACAATTTAATAACAATAACGAAAAATTATCCCTTACCTCTCATGGGTGATTTATTCGATCAACTTCCTGGATCTCAAGATTTATTAATGATTTACCTTCGATCTGAATATCATCAGTTTTTTCTGAAGAGAGAAGACATTTTGAAAACAAAATTTCCAACCCAGTACGGGTATTATGAGTTTATGGTAATGAATTTTGGAATGAATATTGCACCCTATGTTTTCATAGATCTAATGAATAGTGTTTTCTAGGAATGTCTTGATGAATTTTTAGTTTTATGTATTGATAATATCTTGGAATATTCAAAAAGTAACGATGATCATAAAAATTACTAGCACATTATTCTGAATACAGTCAGAAGAAATGAGTTACATTAGGATGTTTAGCTAGTTTGGATTCTGGCTTCAGAAAATTTCATTTCATGGATATATTGTCGCTATGGATGGAATCTCTATTGATTGTTCAAATACTCATTCAATCCATGATTGGCCAGCACCAACAAGTATTATGGAGGAACAGAACTTTATTGGGATCTATAGTTATTATCGGTGATTCATCCAGAATTTATCCTGATTGGAAAACCCATTAACCATCCCACACATTAATGGGGTAAATTTGTTTTGATAAAAAGTGTGAAAAATATTTTGAATAAAGGAAGTGAATATTATTCAATTTTCCTATCATGACTCTACCATCAGAGAATAATGGGTTTTTTATATATAGTGTTGCTTCAATGAAAGGACTTGGTTGTGTTATTATGTAGAATGATAGAGTTATGTCCGATGAATAAAAAAAATTCATGAACAATAAAATCCCACTCATGATCTTGATTTAGACACTATAATCATTAATTTGATGATATGGAGACACTGCCTATATAATAAAAAAATGTGATATATATACTGATCACAAGAGTTTGAAGAAATTTTTCTCACAAAAATAACTCAACGTGTGGCAATGAAGATGTCTTGAACTGCTCAAAGAATGTGATTTCACTATACACTACCACCAAGGGAAGGAAAATAAGGTGGTTGATGATTTGGGTAGAAATTATCATGGATTTTTGGACAAAATTAGAGTTCTAATAGATTATATGTTCTTGTATATAGTAAATATTGATATGGGAATAATCATGGAAGGAAAAACATCAATAGTTTTCCAAATTGTTGGAACAACATATTTAAAAGAAAATATAAAATGTTCTTAAACTGATGATGAGGAGTTCAAAAAGAGAATTAATGGTGTGAATGATTAGAGATTGCTTGAAATTTTATATTAATATGGAATTTTGAAATTTTGGAACTAAAATTTTGTTCCTCAGATACCTGATCTAAAAGGTAATTTTTGGATGATTCTCATCACTCCAATTTCTCTATAAAACGAGGTAGAACTAATATGTATATTGATTTGAAGGAAAATGTAAAGACCCGGAAATTCCATGTAAAATTTTTTCCCTTAAATTCATGTTATTTATATGAGTCCATGAAAAATTACGGTGCTCTATTCTGTGGCCCGGTGTTCCTAGAATCATTTTCTGATGTTTTTTTCATGTAGGTTTAGTAAATGTATGAGGGGGATTTTATATCATTTTAACTGGTGTTCAGAATTGATATCTGCGAGTACTGTTGAAATCGCAGCATCTTTGATTGCATAGTGTGACCTTTAACGCAGTTGTGTTCTGAAGAGAATGGTAGTAAATTTTTGAGGTTTTTAATTAAATTAAATAAAAATAAAGGGTTAATTTATTTTTATTTGGGGTGGTTTAATCCTCCAAGGGGATGTTATAGGTGGGGGCCACGACACCCAAACCTCCCATGGGAGGTTATGGTGGTGGGTCCCACCCACACATAACCTCCCTTCAGAAGATATATTTGGTGGGACCCACACATGCTTTACTCCCCCCTTTTAATTCCCCATTTTTTTGGGATGTCAACTGTCCACCTTCCCCCATTAATGTTTGTGCCAACCCTCACTATTAATTAATTGATCTTTTTTTAAATAATTGGAACCCTTTTGAATTCTTTTGAATTCTTACCAACCATTAAAATAATTTATAGTCTATTATTATTGGGATGGAAAAACTTTTGGTGGAGCTTTGAGCGGAAAACTTCATCTTTCCAACGAAGAACGCCACATACCACTAAAGAACGATGAACATCTTCCTCGATCTTTGACTGAGCCAAAAGAGATGGAGCTGACTGCGAAGAATGCCGATGATGCTTCTTCCCAGGATGTTTCCCGATGTCGACGAATCGATGTTAGATTTTCCTCTCCTTCCACCTTCAATGATCGTTAACAAGGTAGCGTTTGAATTATGTATGATATTTTAACCTCTGTTCATCATAGTTTTGTGGTGTTACTTGTTGTCGATTGATATCATCTTAATGAGGAGGGCATGAACCGCACGAACACGGTCCGACCCTCCACATGTGTTGTTGTTCTCGTTGTGTTAACGGTGGAGGTGGAGAAACAGAAGTCGACAATATGCTGACCACGAAAGAAATGGTGGCGCAAGGCCACCGGGTCTCCAAGAGGGAGTGGCACCGCCGTGCCGCGCTGAAGGAGAGCCGCGGCCACGATGGGTCGTGGCGCCACGCGGAGGCCAGTGGAGGGTCATGACCAGGGAGGGTCGCGGTGCCATGCCAGCATAACAGGGATGTCGTGGCCAGGGTAGGCCATGGTGGAGGGTGCGCCGCCAACACGCCACATCGTGGTGGGGAGTGGCTATCTGCATGGGCCAGCCGCGAGGTGCGGGACCTCATTGGGTCCCACGTGTGCTGGACCGCCGCCACCTGGCACCGGTGTCTTCTAACACCCAAATGATAGAGCCTTTTGGGTTACAGGGGGCATGCGCCTCCCCCCTGGACGTGGCTAGGGTAGGCCTCTAGGCTACCTCGGGCTTGCCACCCTTAGCCGGGCTACCGTTGGCCGGCCCCCCCTCAGCCAGGCCGCCTTCGGTCTGGCCGCACTTGGCCTGGCCGACCTCGGGCCGTGCCACCCTAGCATTTACAAGTGTGCAGACTCTGTGTCGAGTTTTCACACACCGTGTCCTTTGACCACAGGTGCAGCACGTGTACCATGTTCTATGTCGAAAAGATAATGATGTGTAGAAAATATATACATGGAATTATGGAGAGTAACACATGTTAGCCTACTATCCAGGGGTCACTATGTGTATGATTCCCATTTTCTATATACATCTTCATCACTTGTCTGCCAACTTTTCCACAAGATCAATGGGTAACCCTTGTAACTGGCCTGGTCTGGCCATGTGCTAGAGTACATGCCATGTAATCCCCCATATGGTTGTGTATCGTTCGAGATACCACTATAGTCCTATGTAAGGAAACACAAAAAATGTGACAGGGGTCAATAATCATATCATCGCATTATGTAATGCGAAATCCTAGACACTACTGTGCAATCCCCACACACCTTCTTCTACAAGGAACACATTAGTTTGTTTCTATTTTCCAGAATTGTTATAAATCCTCAACATTAGGTTATTTTCAAAATCTCATTCCAGTGATCTATTTTTATTGAAACTCAATATCCAAGGTCATCTTGTCATTCAATCAATGTTTTTGGAGTTTTCAGGTTTTCGATCAACCCCGAAATCTCATTTTGATCATTTCTGTGAAGAAGAGTCCAGGATTGATTTATTAGGTATAATGTCGATTCATCCAACATCATCACCGTTGAACCTCCCCTTGGTCATCACGATGTGTGATCTATGTTTTCGGATTGTTTTTTTGTGATATGGACACACAACGATCCATTTTACATACCCCTCCAAGATCCCGATGAACGGTGGGTCAGAACGGGGAACAAAACCATATAAAAATTCAATTAACGAACATCCAACGTTGTTTGTGAGGGTGTAAATCCACTCCCATTATAAGGAACAAGAAGGGAACAAACAAGTTTGAAATCGATTTCCCAATATAAAGATAATAATTTGACCCTCCTACAATAATGAAAAATCCATGGGTCAATTTGTTCATGGGTTAATCCAAGCTCATCATTTTAATTCATGAATGGGGAAATGAAAAATTGAAATAAATACACCTAACATTATCATCGATGAAGGATGGATCTACATTCATCATCAGTAAGATCTTATCATGCTGCCCAATGATCCATGTGTTGTCGTTCGTTATCATTCATTGAGAGTTCTCGAAGTCTGGATCCTCTCCAAATCTCCATAGGATTTCCAGGAGTATTCCAGGGTTATGAGACTAACCCTAGAAAATGGATTGTTTAAAACTACAAAAGACATTGATTCTTTGTTAAAATGGTTATAATAGAATAAATTATCAATTTATTTTATTTTTATTTAAATATCCAAAAATTAACATTCACAACCAACCTGTGCTGGTCAATGTTAGACCTCGACTAGTGTATATTCAATGCTCTGAATACAACAATGGCCATGGATTTAGGATCTGAGAACCCATTTAGATGTCATTACAATTATTTATAAATAATGTTCATGTAAACTATTTAAAAGTTTAAATTTGTTTATATATTTATTTATGGCACTCTGGGCATTGGAATCACACGCCATCTCAAAAATTGGTCTCAAAATAATTCCATATAATATTTAAAAATAATATATAGAAAATCTGAGACAATATTTAAAAAATTAATTCTAGTTGGAGTTTGAAACATGTTTAAATGATAGAGTCATCTTGAAGTCAGTGGGTATATTACATTTATATTTTAATGTCTAACATAATTTTCAGGAATATAGTATATTTATTTACAATAAAATGATGAAATACAATACTATGATGTAATTTCCCCTCAAAAAGTGTTTTTTGATCAGTCTATAATGTTAATATGATAAAAAATCATGACTATCAACATTTTATGAAAAATGGGATACAATACAGTAAGAATTTTATGTCATTTTTAATGGAAATCATTTGATGGGGAGAACGCCATTGATAATCAAAAGTTACGTCAATCTTTTTATGATAATTTTTACAAGATTTTTTGTAATGAGTTTTGGTAGAGAAAACTAGACATGGATACGGTTTTTCAACATCACATGTATGATAACTAATATATAATTATTGTTAAATTAGAAACACCAATATAGGTGTATCAAAATATTATTGTTATACTTCGTTAATGTGTTTTTTAACCAACAGATATGATTTTTGGGTTATGGTTCCATTGAATGAAAATATTTATTTCTATAGAAATGTATTAGTAGGTAGACCGTGTCATTAAAATATATGAATCATTAGAATAATAATAGTTAAGTCTATAAGAATAGGCTCCATGGGATAAATATAGTTTGTAGATAAGAATTCATATTATGATTTCAAAATATAGGACATTTTCGGAGGTAGTGGAAATTATAAAATTTATATTTCGATGACTGATAATATATATCATTTGAATGAATTATTAGTGGAATCTAAATTACTAAAATTTAACTATATTATTTTTTTTTAGATTTTTTGATTGATTACACACTTTTTTGGATGTTTCATATGGAGTTCACATAAAAATGGTATAGTGGGGTATATAAAAGTTAAATTTTTACGTGATCAGGTTAAATGAGTGATTTTTTATATATATCATTCAGAGAATGAATATTGGATGATATACCATAGAGCATGGGGTATCTTTGGTTTGATCCATTCAACTATAGTGAGTATGATCTGATATAAGGACCCAGCCTTAAACCTTACTTAATCTTGAGTTATTACAAGATTACACATTGAGGATCTTTTCGGGTTTAGAGTTTTAGAGAATTAGATCATAAAACTTTCATTACATTCCACATATAAACAAAGTGGTTTCATAAAGATAGTATTCTTCTTTACCATCAATGGAAACATATTTAAAATAAAACATGGATTCTTTCTTAACACTTCCTTGACCCTATCATCATATCCAGTACTTTTCCCTTGACCTGTGAAAAACATTTCAAAAACTAGTGATGAGCATAAAAAGCTCAGTAAGGGATATAAAAATATGGAAAGGAATCATGGGTACATATATACATAAGAATGAAATCATACTTTACCCATAAAACATAATCACTTTAACATACCTCATAAAATCATGAATAAATCATAGAAATCATAATACATAAAGGTAACATGAGGCATTCATAACATTCTTACGTAGGGAGTAACCCTCTTGGTTACGTTTGGAATACCCATCACAGTATATTCCTTAAATCTCTTCGGAGAAACCTTAACATTTCACTCCTTCGCGTTACCCAATGCATTGGAGAGCTATATTGAGCTCACCAGCCCTTAGTTTATCACGGAACCACATGTCTTCATAATAATGCCCAAGAACCTCAACATAGTCGTATCACATAAATCATGAATAAAGGAAACATAACATTTCCACCTTTCAATCACAAGATATCAATACAAAAAATTGATATAAAAACATTATGAAAACCATTTTCAATAACAAAATAAAAGAAAAGTAAAACATGGTATTTATTTTTCTTTTTAAAAAAATGTATGGCTTGTAGAGGAAGCCGAAACTCAAATAATGGTCACGACGGCGGAGAAGTCATTGTCACCGCATACATACAACAAAAACATTCCCTTTTGTCATTTAGTAAACACTTCATATAAAAAGATACCTTTTGAATAAATTTAAAATTCAGAGGGGTTTATACACCATATAAAAGAAGGTTGTGTATAAAAAAAATATGCCTCAATGAATGGAGATTGAGACGAAGTCCCATACCTCGGGTCCGACATGACTCGGTCGTTCTTTAATCTCCTGAATAATAAACATGAGTTAATTTCTACTTGTTTATGAACCTTTTTCAAGTTCATTATTCCTTTTATATCACTTATTTCCATGTCATGAACACCATGTAATTATTTAAGTTTATAACGGTCGTTTTAACGATCATTGGTACTTGAGTAAAAAATAAGCCCTTTATAATTACAAGTTGTTCATGTATCCATTATATCCAGAATGGTATTCATGATGTAGATATCATATATGTCATATATATCCAGTACATGGATGCATTTATAATATTACATAATCATTTATAGGTAAGAAATGAAATGCACCGTTCATGGAGATAGTAAGCCGTACGTACACATGAACGCTACTTTCATTTCTATTTCATATTTTATAGAATGGAATAATAATTATATAATTTTATATTATAATTAAAGTATAATATCATATATAATATCATAGTTCCATCCTTTATACGTCCCGCATATGGTATTTAATGAATGAAATAACTTTGAGGGGGTGGTAGTCCGCACTTCCTTAAATGAAGATATCGCGTTTACCAATAATGGAAACCATAAAGGTATCCCCAACATGAAAAATACAGAAGCTTAAGGAAAGCATAAACATATTATATATCATATATAAATATAGTGACATCTTAATGGCCACCTTTGAAGGTGTTAAAAGAATGTTGAACAATCATCGTTCCAGGAGGCATAAATTCACCATCCACGTAAACATAATATCCTTTAACCATTATATGTAGGTGTGTGTAAGTGTAGCTCGAATAATTCTTATAAAAAAATCATAGTATATTGAATATAATGGATTTATTACAAAATAAATGAATAAAAAGAGATTAGGGGGTTGATGAAGAAAAATAAAACAAAAGGACTCAAGTGAAGATATTACCTTAAAATCGGGTAACTCCCTTTGGTTTGAGCTCAAAGGCTTACTTGGGAAGACTTCTACCCAAAGTGAGGCTTCAAGGAGTAATATAGGGATTTGGAGATACAAAATGGGCAGGGGTTGGCCGATCCAAAGGCTTTGGGAGTGTGGGTAAGGAGGTAGAGGTGGGGGCCTTTTATAAGAGGAGAGGAGGGGCACTCTTGGAAAGTAAAGAAATGTTACTTTATTTTAAAATGAGTTTCAGATTCAAAAGGTCCCACATTGATATAATTTTAGGGTAACGTGATAAGGGCTCGAAATACACCCATCCAATAGGTTTTGTACATGTGTAGGTCTTATATTTTACATTATCTTTCCATTTTATTTAAATCCTTTATTAATGAGGTAATCACTGCATCATCATGATGTCATAAATAATTTATTAAATTTAATGTCTAAAAATAATGAAAAAACTACTATGATGGAGGAAATAATTTTATATTTCCAATAAATATTTATAGTATAAAATATCATCTATTTAGACAAAATAAAAAATGGTTTAATCAGGTGATACATTCTTGTTATATTTACTTTCTTTAAAAAAATAAAAAGATAACTAGTCACTTTCCACAAAAGTGATTCCATGGGGCCCCCAGGTTTGGCACAAGGCATCCCATGGTCGGCCATGTGACAACCAGTAGCCTTAGGACACATGTTGTGGTATTTTTGTATTATTATGATATCATTTTATTATCTTTAACTACCAGATTACTCATTAATCAAGATAATTAAAGATAATTACCATCATTACTATTCATAATGTCCAAAAAATAAAAGAATATTAATTACATAATTTGGAACTTCTGATTCCAAATATGTAATCCATTTTACCAAATTCCAAACACATAAATTTCAATAATTTATTTAAAAATAATTCCCATTGTTAAAACAAATAGCAGGTTTTTTTGAAATAATATCTATGAAAAGTTTGGCATTGGTTTATGACCAATTCCAAAGTGAAATTAATCCTAATGGCCACCATTGGATTAAATGGTAAAAATATATTCATTTTAAACTTTAAGACCAATTAAAAAGATAATCTAACAATATAATTAAATTAAATGAAAAAGAAGTTTTGATGTAAAATGCAGTACTTTTCACTATTCATTAATAAATGAACATTGTCAGAAAAATACAAAAAATTAATCCAATGTAAATTTCAATGTACCAATCATAGTGAATATGTTTATTTTGACAAATATATATTTTAAAATTGTCAAAAGTTTGATTTAATAAGGGTTTTCTATCAAAAGGCAGTAAAACAATCTTATAAGAATATTAGTGTATTCCAAGCATAAGATTGTTTTTATTTTCATTTTAAGCCTCTAAAACACTATCTTAATCATTAATAGACATAGATAAAAATATATATTATTCTTTACTTACTTGGGATGTTACATTGTAGAGACCTGAAGCTTATCGTACATGTACATTACATTACTTTTGCGGAATACTTAGTACATAACAAAAACACACACACAAGGACCGTAATAGTTTAGTGTCTTTGGAAACTCGGAACGTAATCTTCTAATCATGGTGAAAGATCCTCAATATCTCCCATAAAGATCTTCCCTTTTTTTTACCTAAAACCATTATTTATATCCTGGGTAAAAGAAAACATAAAAGGGTGAGCTCAAATGCTCAGTAAGGGTAAACAATAGAAAATCAATCACATCATATTCATAAGAACATAACTTTTGGAAATCTTAACCTGCAAAAGAGAGCATAATTTCATAACATGGGATAAATCATAGTAGTGAAATTAAATCCCAATAAGTAGAACTTAAAACATGAAACTTTGTGGCATACACACATAATCATAGAGAATCATTTCTTGTTAGTCATGACTCATTGCCAAGACTATCTTAGTGGACAAAGTCCCTTTCTGAATCGTGTCACCCTCGTTTCAGTCCTGTTTCACTGAACCGGTATAACCTACCATTCCAGCCATGTCTATCTCATGAGATATAAAATCTTTAACCAATGCATTGGAGGGAGATATAGGTCCCACCCATCTCATAATGATACCATTATTATGTGTGCAACAAAATCATAAATCATACATCATTGTATAACCCATGTAATACAAATGGGAATCTTAAACATCATGACATCAGAAATCAATTCATATAAGATAAAAGAATATATAAAAATAATTCCATCACAACAAGATAAAATCAATGTAATAATATGGATAAAAACAGAACCCTTTATTATCTTAGATGGAAAATAATTTTGATAAAACAATTGAACTCCATTCTTGAGGAAAATATCCTTTCTTCTTCAAAAAACATTTTTCCTTCCATAACATGTCATACGACATTAAAATAAAAGAAGTTGATTAAAAATAAACTTGAAAACAGTAAAGGAAGCTTCTTGGAAATAATGTTTTAAAAATCCATTCATGCCGTATAAGTTAAAAAACATTCTTCTCGTACTTTTGTCGGAAAAGTCAAAAAATTACCTCGTACGAAAAACGACAAAAGATTCCCTTCATATCTTTTACTAAAAACACACCGAAGGGTAAAATAGGATTTAAACAATTGTAGGTGAATGAAAATAATATTACATATTGAGTAAACGTGGATGTGGATGATAAAATACACCTCAGTAAATACCAAAGTATAAACAATCTCGGATAAAAATGAGATTGTGATATTTCCCTTACCTTAGGTCCAATTTGCTTCATATGTGTCCGAACCTCCTATATAATGATTTTAATAATGTCATTGACTTATTACAGAATCATATTCATTTTTATGATATCATATATGGTTCACTTATGACTTTATATTACCCGTTCTTTTGTAAATTCCATGTTAAAGAAGCGTTTTGGGTAAAATCGTTTCATTTATCGTAGGTGTTTTGACTTGTTGTTCTTGACATTATTATTACTTATATCATGATTTAATTACTTCCAGAATATAAATTATGATTTATATATCATATATATTCAGTATATATATATATATAATAGATAGATAAATGAAATGAAAAACACCGTTCATGGAGACGGTAGTCCCTACGTACGCATGAACGTTGTTTTCCTTTCCTTATTGTCTTGAATGGAAGTAAGTAGATGACATACATATATATATACATAAATCCAGTAGCTTTATAATGTCATGTATTTCATTATTATTTCTTATATATACTTTGTAATCATTCTTAAATGGTTAACATGGAGAATGAATCTCATCGCGTCGTGGAGACGGTAGTCCGTACGAACGTACGAGCGATGATATCGTTCCCATGGTCGTGGAATTGTGTTGAAGTGTATGTATACTATTTCAGTATCAATATAACTTTATAATAATCATGTATATTTACTCATTACATCATTATACCCATCCAATTAAGGTGGTGACGGAAAATAGATTACACCACGGCGTGGAGACGGTATTCCGTACGTACGCACGCGCGGAGATTTCTTTTTCTGTAGGATGGATAAATGGTGAAATAGGGTTGTTTCATACTTATAATAACATATCCGTATATGAGTGATACTGATGTTATTACTTCATAATGAAACAACCTAAGAAGAAGAAGTGGAAGAAGAAATAAAGATGAAAGAATTGGTAACGGTAATTACCTCTTCTTTGAAGCGCCTCTTTGAGACCTCCTCTTAGGGCACTAAAATTGGTCTTTGAGGAATACCAGAACCTCTAGGATGTTGTTAGGGAAGTGGAGAAGAGATTTTGGCAGGTTTTGTCCGATCTTGAGTGCTCAAATTGGTGTGAGGAGGAGGGGTAGGAGTTGTCCTTTTATAAGGGAGGAGAGGGGCACCTTAAGAATACCTCGAAATATTATTTTATATTAATGTCAAAATCAATTTATAATGGTTCCAAAGGGTCTTATTTCGAAGCTAAAGTGGGGATGGGTCGAAATCCTATCAACCAATAGGATTTAGACAAGTTTAGGGTATTATTTTAACCTTATCAATTAGATATAACTCTAAGTTAAATAATTTAACTTTTACCGTGTCTTTTTGTTTTCTTCCACTATATGGTTAATACACTTACTATAACAAGCCAAACGAACCCCAAATTGTTTATTATTAATATATATATCCTTATCTAAGTCATTTGGCCGAAACTTAGATTTTTAGGAATAAAATAACAATTAATAATATAATATTTTATTTAAAAACTATTTTGTGTCAATTTTGACACTATTTGATATATGATTTTTGTGATAGTCATAACAGAATTATATGTTCAAACAAAGTTGATTAAATCAACACTAATATATCATAGTAACCTAGAAAATTAGTGAAATTCATAAAAGGTCTAAAATTACATTCATTTGAGAATTTATAACATCAATTATGTTAATATTTCCTTAAAAGTGTAATTACTACATCATCGTTGTGTCATAAATAAATTAATTTATTTAAAGTCTAAATATTATAAATAAAATATAATTATGTAGTAAATCTTTTTAGCTTTCTAATGAATATTTATAGTCGAATTTATCTTATGTATAACCCCATATTAAAAATTATTTACTTATTAAACTTTGATTTTAACTATTTTAACCCTTCTTTAAATAAATTAATAATAAATGTCCTAATCTGACCCAAGTGGGCCTAAATGGTCATATTTTATTCCTAAGTTTGTTTTTGGTCGAATTAAACTTATCCAATAGAATTAGGATATGTGTTAGGGTAATAGTAATATCATTTTTACCCTTAGTTACCCTATTTACTATTAACCGGGGTAAAAAAAAGTAAAAAGTTACTATTCACCAAAAAATTATTTTTATCTCATTGAACCACATTTTACTTACTGATATCAACCGTGTCTGTCGGATTTTCGAAATTCCATTCACAGAAGCGGTAAAATTATGTTTTATGCAAAATTCAGTTTTTAACCTACCACTTAGTGGTTTTACTATTCATCAAAAATTGATAGTTTTCATAAAAATACCAAAATTTCACCCTAGGCTATTTTCGGTATTCCGAATCCAAAAATGAAGTCCATTTTGAAAAATAAAAATTATAAAATTTCAAAAAGTGGTTATTACTATTCATAACGGCTAGTTTTAATAATATTTTAATAGCATATCGTTGTTTAGTGAAACTCGGTATTGCGTACAACGCAAGCTATCGAGGAAGGTCGCGATTGCGTGTAATGCAAGGCAAGTCAAGGATGCATGTTGTGCAAGCTCCTTTTGGTGTAGTGTACAACACAAGACATTAGTGAAATAAAAAAGAATATTTTTCATAAAATCTCGGGCTGTTACATTCTACCCCCCTTAAAATGAATTTCGCCCTCGAAATTCGTCGGGGTTATAAATGGTTTACTATTAGAAAGTTTCTTTAATAGAAACCCACATTGTAAAAAGGAATACCAAAACTTGGCTTTAAAAACAAAAGTATGAAATGTAACGATTACCCAGATAAACTAATCACTGGGTTTCCACATAGGTGAAAATATGGATATGGAAGAGAAATCTAACCATCATGTTCTGATGGAGAGTGGTAGAGAACATGGCTATGGAAAATCCAATAATCACAAATCCATAAATTTGTGACGATCTAAGGTACCATCTGATTCATCAGGTATAAGATCACTAGGACAACATTTTTGGTTTTCAAGATCATTTCCCTAATGTTGAAAATTTGAATTAGAATAAATACTTTCTTTATTTTGGTAAAATATAACAGTTGTTCATGCCTTGAACAATTTCCACTTCATCTCTTAAATAAATGAAGTTGAATTTGTTATTCGTGAAGTGTTAGCAGATCATGTGATAGAATGACGGGTCATTCCATCTGTCTCAAACAAAATGTTAGCAAAATTATATACATAAGTCGATCTATAGTGAGATTAATCACATATGGTTCCTAAAATGGACTTATACTTCAAATATCATACTGGTTAATATAATAAAACTAGGTTCTACTAAACAGGGACTTTCTGTAGGCCAGTGGTAGGCGATAAAGGCCAGTCGCACTTCGGTTGTGGGTTCAATTCCCACAGCCTTGTCCGAAGCGATGGGCTGTCGCCCGTCCTGCAGGTTGTCCTTTTTCTAAAACTATATTACTATAACATCCCATCAATAATATCGAAAAAACTTCTATCCTTAAACAATACTAACTTATTTCCAACATAATCCATTCCAATCTTTAGGCTTATCCATAATACTGCAGTCCACTCTCATAACATAGTGAAAACGATTACCAGAGATTTAATACCATCTTTGATCCCAATATATCATAAGATATATCTTATTGGTCACATTACAAACATTCAAAGGCCTTAATCTTGTACTCTCTTGAATACCCATTGAACCTTATTGAAAACATGAATTCTATTAAAAGTTAACTCTTTCCACATACCAAAATCCTCAAAATTCTATATACTCAAACCATGATATCACTTAGTCCTTATATCAATCACGAGCTCATGAATACTGTTAAACATTTCGTTTTCTCGTTTTCCCTTCATTATGCGCATATCATGTTATTTCCAAAAATATCTCAATCACTTTGAATACCACATTAGACCAATACATAAATACTTTACGATACAACATTATTTTGGAATCCCATTACATAAACACTTAATCATTCCACAACATTGTTATCATATTCAACATCGCCAATGGTGATCGCATGTGACTTCCCTTTGTCCTTTGCCTTAAGTGGTTGCTCATGCCGATCATCACTAACCCTTGGATTAGGGCATTTATTAGCATAATGCCCCATTTCCTTGCACTTGAAGCATTGAAGTGTTGGTGGTGCGTTCTCTACAGTGTTTGCTTTATTCACATCATTAGAATCCCTTTTTCCATTACTTCGACACTCAGCTACTCGATGACCTTCTTTTCCACACTGAAAACATTTTCTAGTCCCTTTAAGTCAATCTCCACCATGCTTCTTTCCACACTTTGTGCATAAGGAAACATTCATCTTGTTTTCACCATTATTCGGAGATTTCTCCTTGAACTCCATCTTTCGTTTCTTGTCAAAACCATGAGATGGATATGTAACACCAACTTCCATTTCTACCTTTATAGCACAACGCACAATTTCTTAATAGCTACTAAAGTCTCTTATAGCCAATGCCCTTCGAAGACTTGGTTTTAAGCCACTGAAAAATCGATCAACTTTACTTTCAGGTTGGATGATAATGCCAGATGCATACCTTGAAAGTCTTGTAAAATTTGCTTCGTATATACCAACAGATTCATCATCCTTCTGCTTCAGCTCAAGAAACTCCTTTTCCATCTTTGTTCGAAAAATACGAGGGAAGTACTTACTGAAAAACAAGTTCTTGAACTCGTCCCATTCCATGGACTCAATTTCATCTCTTGGCCTCGTATTCTTGATAAGATTCCACCATTGATCAGCTTCACCTTCCAAACGATATACTGCTAAAATGACTTTATCATGTTCAGAACATTGAAGAACTGAAAATATCTTTTCAGTGGTGCTGATCCATTGTTCAGCAACAATTGGATCGGAAGTCCCACTGAAAGAAGGTGGACGTTGCCTCATGAAGGACTCAATAGAATATTGTTCCCTTCTCTGCTCATTTGGATGTCCAGAATGATTCATATCTTGTGTAAGTATAGCAATAAGATTTTTCACTCCATCTCCCATAACATTTGTTTGTTTAGGAGGGCAATCATTGCATTGTCCATTGCATTGATCAACACGGTTCCTTCGGGTTCCAGCCATTGTCTAAAACCCAAAAAGAATAGTGTGAGAGGCAAAAATCATGCTAGGGAAAACAACATAATAAAGGGGGAGTACCTTCAATATCTAACATCTTAGGTTTAATTCTAAGATCGTTAGTGCAATTCTAGGACTATAACCTATACGTATACTTAACCTTAGGGGCATCCCTAGACATACCTTAGAAATATCTCTAGGGATCTCACTAACGTTTTCGCATCCTAGTTTCCAAAGGTTGACTAAACCTTTCCTCTGATACCAAATGTAGAGACCCGATACTTATCGTAAAAGGACATTACATTACTTTTGCGGAATACTTAGTACATAACAAAAACACACACACAAGGACCATAATAGTTTAGTGTCTTTGGAAACTCGGAACGTAATCTTCTAATCATGGTGAAAGATCCTCAATATCTCCCATAAAGATCTTCCCTTTTTTTACCTAAAACCATTCTTTATATCCTGGGGAAAAGAAAACATAAAAGGGTGAGCTCAAATGCTCAGTAAGGGTAAACAAAAGAAAATCAATCACATTATATTCATAAGAACATAACTTTTGGAAATCTTAACCTGTAAAAGAGAGCATAATTTCATAACATGGGATAAATCATAGTAGTGAAATGAAATCCCAATAAGCATAACTTAAAACATGAAACTTTGTGGCATACACACATAATCATAGAGAATCATTTCTTGTTAGTCATGAATCATTTTCAAGACTATCTTAGTGGAAAAAGTCCCTTTCTGAATCGAGTCACCCTCGTTTCAGTCCTGTTTCACTGAACCGGTATAACCTACCATTCCAGCCATGTCTATCTCATGAGATATAAAATCTGTACCCAATGCATTGGAGGGAGATATAGGTCCCACCCATCTCATAATGATACCATTCTTATGTGTGCCACAAAATCATAAATCATACATCATTGTATAACCCATGTAATACAAATGGGAATCTTAAACATCATGACATCAGAAATCAATTCATATAAGATAAAGGAATTCATAAAAATAATTCCCTCACAACATGATCAAATAAATGTAATAATAGGGATAAAAATAGAACCCTTTATTATATTAGATGGAAAATAATTTTTATAAAACACTTGAACTCCATTCTTGAGGAAAATATCCTTTCTTCTTCAAAAAACATTTTTCCTTTCATAACATTTCATACGTCTTTAAAATAAAAGAAGTTGATTAAAAATAAACTTGAAAAAATATAAAGGAAGATTCTTGTAAATAATGTTTTAAAAATCCATTCATGCCGTATAAGTTAAAAAAAAACATTCTTCTCGTACTTTTGTTGGAAAAGTCAAAAAAGTACCTCGTATGAAAAATGATAAAAGATTCCTTTCATATCTTTTACTAAAAACACACCGAAGGGTAAAATAGGATTTAAACAATTGTAGGTGAATGAAAATTATATTACATATTGAGGAAACATGGATGTGGATGATAAAATACACCCCAGTAAATACCAAAGTATAAACAATCTCGGATAAAAATGAGATTGTGATATTTCCCTTACCTTAGGTCTGATTTGATTCGTATGTGTCCGAACCTCCTGTATAATGATTTAAATAATGTCATTGACTTATTACAGAATCATATTCATTGTTATGATATCATATATGGTTCAATTATGACTTTATATTATCCGTTCTTTTGTAAATTCCATGTTAAAGAAGCGTTTTGGGTAAAATCGTTTCATTTATCGTAGGTGTTTTGACTTGTTGTTCTTGACATTATTATTACTTATATCATGATTTACTTACTTCCAGAATATAAATTATGATTTATATATCATATATATTCAGTATATATATATATAATAGATAGATAAATGAAATGAAAAACACCGGTCATGGAGACGGTAGTCCGTACGTACGCATGAACGCTGTTTTCCTTTCATTATTGTCTTGAATGGAAGTAAGTAGATGACATACATATATATATATATATACATAAATCCAGTAGCTTTATAATGTCATGTATTTCATTATTATTTCTTATATATACTTTGTAATCATTCTTAAATGGTTAACATGGAGAATGAATCTCATCGCGTCGTGGAGACGGTAGTCCGTACGTACGCACGAGCGATGATATCGTTCCCATGGTCGTGGAATTGTGTTGAAGTGTATGTATACTATTTCAGTATCAATATAACTTTATAATAATCATGTATAGTTACTCATTACATCATTATACCCATCCAATTAAGGTGGTGACGGAAAATAGATTACACCACGGCGTGGAGACGGTATTCCGTACGTACGCACGCGCGGTGATTTCTTTTTCCGTAGGATGGATAGATGGTGAAATAGGGTTGTTTCATACTTATAATAACATATCAGTATATGAGTGATACTGATGTTATTACTTCATAATTAAACAACCTATGAAGAAGAAGTGGAAGAAGAAATAAAGATGAAAGAATTGGTAACGGTAATTTCCGCTTCTTTGAAGCGCCTCTTTGAGACCTCCTCTTAGGGCACTAAAATTGGTCTTTGAGGAAGACCAGACCCTCTAGAATGTTGCTAGGGAATTGGAGAAGAGATTTTGGCAGGGTTTGTCCGATCTTGAGTGTTCAAATTGGTATGAGGAGGAGGGGGAGGAGTTGTCCTTTTATAAGGGAGGAGAGGGGCACCTTAGGAATACCTCAAAATATTATTTTATATTAATGTCAAAATCGGTTTATAATAGTTCCAAAGGGTCTTATTTCGAAGCTAAAGTGGGGATGGGTCGAAAGCCTATCAACCAATATGATTTAGACAAGTTTAGGGTATTATTTTAACCTTATCAATTAGATTTAACTCTAAGTTAAATAATTTAACTTTTACCGTGTCTTTTTGTTTTCTTTCACTATGTGGTTAATACACTTACTATAACAAGCCAAACGAACCCCAAATTGTTTATTATTAATATATATATCCTTATCTAAGTCATTTGGCCGAACCATAGATTTTTAGGAATAAAATAACAATTAATAATATAATATTTGATTTAAAAACTATTTTGTGTCAATTTTGACACTATTTGATATATGATTTTTGTGAAAGTCATAACAGAATTATATGTTCGAACCAAGTTGATTAAATCAACACTAATATATCATAGTAACCTATAAAATTAGTGAAATTCATAAAAAGTCTCAAATTACATTCATTTGAGCATTTATAACATCAATTATGTTAATATTTCCTTAAAAGAGTAATTACTGCATCATCGTTGTGTCATAAATAAATTAATTTATTTAAAGTCTAAAAAATATAAATAAAATATAATTATGTAGGAAATATTTTTAGATTTCTAATGAATATTTATAGTCGAATTTATCTTATGTATAACCCCATATTAAAAATTATTTACTTATTAACTTTGATTTTAACTATTTTAACCCTTCTTTAAATAAATTAATAATAAATGTCCTAATCTATCCCAAGTGGGCCTAAATGGTCATATGTTATTCCTATGTTTGTTTTTGGTCGAATTAAACTTATCCAATAGAATTAGGACATGTGTTAGGGTAATAGTAATATCATTTTTACCCTTAGTTACCCTATTTACTATTAACCGCGGGAAAAAAAGAAAAAAGTTACTATTCACCAAAAAATTATTTTTATCTCATTGAACCACATTTTACTTACTGATATCAACCGTGTCTGTCGGATTTTCGAAATTTCATTCACAGAAGCGGTAAAATTAAGTTTTATGCAAAATTTAGTTTTTAACCTACCACTTAGTGGTTTCACTATTCATCAAAAATTGAAAGTTTTCAGAAAAATAGCAAAATTTCACCCTAGGCTAATTTCGGTATTCCGAATCCAAAAATGATGTCCATTTTGAAAAATATAATTTATAAAATTTCAAAAAGTGGTTATTACTATTCATAACGGCTAGTTTTAATAATATTTTAATAGCATATCGTTGTTTAGTGAAACTCGGTATTGCGTACGACGCAAGCTATCGAGGAAGGTCGCGATTGCGTGTAATGCAAGGCAAGTCAAGGATGCGTGTTGTGCAAGCTCCTTTTGGTGTAGCGTTCAACACAAGACATTAGTGAAATAAAAAAGAATATTTTTCATAAAATCTCGGGCTGTTACATAAATCCTTCCCCCCTTTAGAAAATTTTGTCCCCGCAATTTATTTACTTATTGAATAAATGGGGGTACTTATCCCTCATTGCATTTTCAGATTCCCATGTTGCCTCTTCCATCATGTGGTTTTTCCACAAAACCATTACCAAATTAATCACCTTATTCCGTAACACTTGCTCCTTGTGGTCAAGAATCTGGACCGGTTGTTCCTCATTAGATAGGTTCTCTTCCAACTGAACTACCTCTGGACTCAAAACATGAAATGGATCTGGCATGTACGTTCTCAGTATCGAAACATGAAAAACATTATGTACCTGAGATATACTCAGAGGTAAAGCCACTCCGTAAGCAACAGATCCAACACTCTCCAGAATTTCATATGGTCCAATGAACCTTGGACTCAACTTTCCTTTCTTACCAAATCTCATCACACTTTCCCATGGTGAGACTTTGAGAAAAACATGATCACCTACCTCAAAAGTTAGATCCTTCCTCCTGTTGTCTGCATAACTCTTCTGCCTACTCTGAGCTATTCTCATGTGTTTCTGAATCAGCTGAACTTTTTCTACCATCTCCTCTACCAATTCTGGTCCCATCAACTTCTTTTCACCCACTTCATCCCAGAAAGCTGGAGTTCGACACCGCTTCCCATATAGTGCCTGAAATGGTGCCATCTGTATACTAGAATGAAAACTGTTATTATATGAAAATTCAACCAAGGATAGATGTTGGTCCCAACTTCCCTGATAATCCATCGAACAATCTCGTAGAATATCCTCCAAGGTCTGAATTGTTTGTTCTGACTGCCCATCTAATTGAGGATGAAATGATGTACTAAAATTTAATTCAGTACCCAACGACTTCTGAAGGCCTTTCCAAAAGTTAGAAGTGAACCTGGGATCATGATCAGATACAATGGAGAGGGGAACTCCATGTAACCTGACTATCTCTTTAAGATACACACGAGAAAGTTGATATAGGGAAAAAGTATCTCGTATAGCAAGGAAATGAGCAGATTTAGCCAAGCGATCAACAATAACACAGATTGGATTATTACCTTGAGATTTCTTCGGTAATCCCTCAACAAAGTCCATGGATATATTCTCCCATTTCCACTCTGGCACTGGTAAAGACTGAAGCATCCCTTTCGGTAACTGCCGCTCTGCTTTAACCTGTTGACATATCAAACACTTCAATGTAAAATCAACAATATCTCTTTTCATTCCATCCCACCAGTAATACTCCCGCAGATCTCGGTACATCTTAGTACTGCCAGGATGAACTGAAAACGGAGAACTATGAGCTTCACATAACAAACCTCTCTTCAACTGTGAATCACAAGGCACACATAATCTCTTCCCAAATCTCAAAACGCAATCATTATCAATGTTGAATTCTGGCAACTAACCTTTCTGAACGAGCTCTACCTTTTTCTGCAAATCACTGTCTTGCATCTGTGCTTGCTTGATTCTATCTAATAGAGATGATCTCACTGATACCTGAAACAAAACAGAAGAACTTCCTGCACCAACAACTTCTATGCCAATGTTCATCAAATCTTTAACCAAAGGATCACGTTCCAAACGCAACATTTCTAATTAAGCGTTACTTTTTCGACTCAAAGCATCAGCCACTTTATTTGCTTTTCCTGGATGGTAATGAATTTTACAATCATAATCCTTGATTAATTTTAGCCATCTCATTTGTCTCATGTTCAATTCTTTCTGAGTGAATATATACTTTAAACTTTTTTGATCGTTATATATTTCACAGTTTACTCCATACAAATGATGCCTCCAAATTTTTAAAGCGAAAACAACAGCAGCTAATTCCAAATCATGTGTAGGGTAATTTACCTCATGAGTTTTCAACTGTTGTGAAGCATAAGCAATTACCTGATCATTCTGAATTAGGACACAACCAAGTCCTTTCAATGAAGCATCACTATAGATAACAAACTCACCATTCGTGGAAGGTAGTGCCAAAACTGGAGCATTCACCAATCTTCTTTTCAATTCCTGAAAACAATCATCACATTCTTTTGTCCAGAAAAACTTAAAACCCATCTGAGTTAGCATAGTCATTGGACTAGATAACCGTGAAAAATTTCTAAAAAACCTTCGGTAATAACCTTACAATCCAAGGAAACTACAGATCTCGGTTACATTTGTGGGTCTTGGCCATTCTTCAACAACTTTTGTTTTAGCAGGATGAACATTAATTCCATTTTTTGAAACAATGTGACCAATGAAGGAAATTTGTTGTAACCAAAACTCACACTTGCTGAATTTTCCATATAGTTTCTTTTCTTTTCAGGTTTTCAAGATAACCCTAAAATGAATTTCATGCACCTCTTTACTTTTAGAAAACACTAAAATATCATCAAAAAAAACAACCATCCTTTTTCACCTGAGTCATCTGAGCCATCACTGCAACAAACTGTTTAGTTCTGATTCTGACCATCTCAGGATACTGATTTGAAAGGTCATTTCCCTCTGTATGCCTTCCCAGAAAATATGTTCTGTTTACTCTATGGAAAACCATTCTTATCATATAAGTACCTTTGGTGAAGCAACATGGTAATCTGTAAATGCTATATCATTTCAATCATACCATAAAATAACTTATAATTTAACAATTTTTCTAACTCCTAAAGTTGTCTAAACCGACCTCGGATACCAACTATAAGGCCCCAGCCTTAAACCTTACTTAATCTTGAGTTATTACAAGATTACACATTGAGTATCTTTTCGGGTTTAGAGTTTTAGAGAATTAGATCATCAAACTTGCATTACATTCCACATATAAATAAAGTGGTTACATAAAGATAGTATTATTCTTTCCCATCAATGGAAACAAATTTAAAATAAAAACTGGATTCTTTCTTAACACTTCCTTGACCCTATCATCATATCATGTACCTTTCCCTTGACCTGTGAAAAACATTTCAAAAACATGGGATGGGCATAAAAATCTCAGTAAGGGATATAAAAATATGGAAAGGAAACATGGGTACATATATACATAAGTCAGAAATCATACTTTACCCATAAAACATAAGCACTTTAACATACCTCATAAAATCATGAATAAATCATAGAAATCATAATACATAAAGGTAACTTGAGGCATTCATAACATTCTTACGTAGGGAGTAACCCTCTTGGTTACGTTTTGAATACCCATCACAGTATACTCCCTAAATCTCTTCGGAGAAACCTTAATGTTTCACTCCTTCACGTTACCCAATGCATTGGAGAGCTATATCGGGCTCACCCGCCCTTAGTTTATCACGGAACCACCCGTCTTCATAATAATGACCAAGAACCTCAACATAATCGTATCACATAAATCATGCATAAAGGAAACATGACATTTCTACCTTTCAATCACAAGATATCAATACAGGACATTGATATAAAAACATTATGAAAACCATTTTCAATACCAAAATAAAAGAAAAGTAAAACATTGTATTTATTTTTCTTTTTAAAAAAAGGTATGGCTTGTAGAGGAAGCCGAAACTCAAATAATGGTCACGACGGCGGAGAAGTCATTGTCGTCGCATACGTACGAAAAAACATTCCCTTTTGTAGTTTAGTAAATGCATCATATAAAAAGATTCCTTTTGAATAAACATAAAAGTCAAAGGGGTTTATACACCAAATAAAATAAGGTTGTGTATAAAACAAAATATGCCTCAATGAAAGGAGATTGAGACGAAGTCCCATACCTCGGGTCCGACTTGACTCGGTCGTTCATTAATCTCCTAAATAATAAACTTGAGATAATTTATACTTTTTTAAGAACCTTTTTCAAGTTCATTATTCCTTTTATATCACTTATTTCCATGTCATTAACACCATGTAATTATTTAAGTTAATAACGGTCATTTTAACGATCATTGGTACTTGAGTCAAAAATAAGCCCTTTATAATTACAAGTTGTTCATGTATCCATTATATACAGAATGGTATTCATGATGTAGATATCATATATGTCATATATATCTAGTACATGAATTCATTTATAATATTACATAATCATTTAGAGGTAAGAAATGAAATGCACCGTTCATGGAGACGGTAAGCCGTACATACGCATGAACGCTACTTTCATTTATATTTCGTATTTTATAGAATGGAATCATAATGATATAAAGGTATATTATAATTCCAGTATAATATCATATATAATATCATAGTTCCATCCTTTATACGTCCCACATATGGTATTTAACGAATCAAATCACTTTGAGGGGGCGGTAGTCCGCACTTCCTTAAATGAAGATATCGCGTTTACCCATAATGGAAACCATAAAGGTATTCCAAAAATGAAAAATACAGAAGCTTAAGGAAAACATAAACATATTATATATCATATATAAATATAGTGACATCTTAATGGCCACCTTTGAAGGTGTTAAGAGAATGTTGAACAATCATCGTTTCGGAAGGCATAAATTCACCATCCACGGAAACAGTATGTCCTTTAACCATTAGATGTAGGTGTGTGTAAGTTTAGCAAGAATCCTTATTATAAAAACATCCTAGTATATTTAAGATACTGGAGTTGTTACAAAAGAAATGAATAAAAAGAGTTTAGGGGGTTGGAGAAGCAAAATAAAACAAAAGGACTCAAGTGAAGAAATTACCTTAAAATCGGGTAACTCCCTTTGGTTTGAGCTCAAAGGCTTCCTTGGGAAGACTTCTGCACAAAGTGAGTCTTCAAGGATTAAGAGAGGGATGTGGACAGAAAAAATGGGCAGGGGTTGGCCGAGCCAAATGCTTTGGGAGTGTGGTAAAGGAGGTATAGGTGGGGGCCTTTTATAAGAGGAGAGGTGAGGCACTCTTGGAAAGTAAAGAAATGTTACTTTATTTTAAAATGAGTTTCGGATTCAAAAGGTCCCACATTGATATAATTCGAGGTTAAGGTGATAAGGGTTCGCAATACACCCATAAAATAGGTTTTGGACATGTGTAGGACTTAGATTTTACATTATCTTTCCATTTTATTTAAATCCTTTATTAATGAGGTAATCGCTGCATCATCATGATGTCATAAATAATTTAATAAATTTAATGTCTAAAAATTATGAAAAAAATACTATGATGTAGGAAATCATTTTAGATTTCCAATGAATATTTATAGTCTGAAATATCATCTATATAGACAAAATTAATAATGTTTTAATCAGGTGATACATTCTTGTTATATTTACTTTCTTTAAAAAAAATAATAAGATAACAAGTCACTTTCCACAAAAGTGATTCCATGGGGCCACCATGTTTCGCACAAGGCATACCATGGTCGGGAATGATACAACCAGTAGCCTTAGGACACATGTTGTGGTCTTTTTGTATTATTATGATATCATTTTATTATCTTTAACTAACTGATTACTCATTAATCAAGATAATTAAAGATAGTTACCATCGTTACTATTCATAATGTCCAAAAATAAAAGAGTATTAATTACATAACTTGGACATTATGATTCCAAATATGTAATACATTTTACCAAATTCCAAACACATAAATTGCAATAATTGATGTAAAAATAATTCTCGTTGTCAAAACAAATAGCAGGTTTTTTTGAAACAATATCTATGAAAAGTTTGGCATTAGTTTATGACCAATTCCAAAGTGAAATTAATCCTAATGACCACCATTGGATTAAATGGTAAAAATATATTCAGATTTAACCTTAAGACCAATTAAACAGATAATCTAACCATATAATTAAATTTAATGAAAAATCATTTTTGATGTAAAATGCAGTATTTTTCACTATTCAATAAAAATTGAACATTGTCGGAAAAATACAAAAAATTAATCCAATGTAAATTTCAATGTCCCAATCATAATGAATATGTTTATTTTGAAAAATATAGAATATAAAATTGTCAAAAGTCTTATTTAAAAAGGTTTTTCCATCAAAAAGCAGTAAAACAATCTTTTAAGAATATTAGTGTATTCCATGCATAAGATTGTATTTATTTTCATTTTGAGCCTCTAAAACACTATCTTAATCATTAATATACATAGATAAAAATATATATTATTCATTACTTACTTGGGATGTTACATCTGAACTAGTTGTATATTTTTAACATGAGTGTGAATCAAAATCTCTTATCGATGTAATTCAAAGCATATGTATGAAGAGATTTCGTTGATAAAATAAGTGTTATGTTGGATATTTTACAAATACTCTTATCCAAGGGTGTCTATAATGTAGAAAAAATTTATTTGACATGAGATTTAATCCAATTCTATTTTTTTTCATTCGAACTAACTGGTTATTTGGTTTTTTATATGTGGTTTAAATTCTACAACTACATTCTTCAGGTAATGATGATGGATAGAACGACCTCGATAATAATCATAAGATACAATATTTGTGGTAAGAAATCATCTATATACGATAGTTTTTTTACTAATGGAATGATGTTCATAATTTTTTTGGGTAATTTCATAATTAATTCACTATAAGAATATATTTATTCTACTAAAGAATTGGAAGTACTAAAAAAGATTGGTTTTTACCGTTTTTACCCTGATAATTCCACAGTATGTGTCTAGTATTATTTTAGGGTTCATTTTAATTAGGATTTGCATCATGAAGTACATGGTCACACAATAAGATTCCTACATCATTCAATGATTCCTCTTGATCCACACTCAATAAATACCCTCTTCACTATTTTTTTCTATAATGTATGAAATGTAAATATATTCAAATCATTTGTGGAGGTTACTTCCACTACCCCTATTCTTTTATTACATAAGAGTAGGTCAATCTCTGTGATGAATTTTTGTTTATTATTTAATTTCAACATTGATATTTATCTAATGGAATAGGTTTTTTGGAAATTATTGGTACTTTGTGATGAGTTAATTCATTTATATCCATGTATGTTGATATATTATAATTAACATAAAGGATAATTTTATGAAAATTATGTGAATGTGTATGGTTATTATAAAATATTTACATTTACCTTCAAAAAAAGATTGTAATATTAATATTGGTGAAATTTAATATTATATTTTACTATCAAATAATTAAGATTGATAAACCTTGTCATTAAATAAGAATAATTTTTTTGAGTTCCATTTTTGGGGAAATGTTTGATATTCTATTAATAAATACGATTATGCTAACAATTAGTTATGTCAAGATTGATTATATTACAATTTAATGAATGCATGGGAATGTAACAACTAATATAAGAAAATTTATTTTATACTAATTAAAAGAATTAAATAAATTTTGATTTTGAAATATCCCTGATCAAGAACTACGGATGATAAAATAAATATACGGTTTCATTATACATTGAAATATGTTAGTTTTGTGGAGTGATTTTAAAGAATATGGATCTGGATTGATATTAGGTTGGGTTTATTTCCTTACATCCAAATAAAATATTTCAAATAATATAAATGGAAGAGATTTTAGTGAACAACTACAAGATGGTCATTTGAAATATTTATATGGGAAATATTTGGATTGAAGACAGAGGCTTTTCATTTGTTTTTTGAATTATTTAGGAGTATAGATTATTGATAATTTGAATAATATGTTGAAAAAGAATTACAATATTTATTTTGGTAATTTATAGACGTTTTTTGATGAATTTGTTTTCATATGATCCATATATTTTAGATACGTTTTACAACTTTAAGAGATGAGGAGATATATGAATAACCTTTTGGGAATCTATGTGAAATAAGGATATTCTGAAAGGAAGTATGTCTAGTAATAGAGTCCCCATTAATTAAAATTGTAATAAAAAAACTATTTTTCGTAATCGGTACACCAATACCCTACTAAGTATGTATTCCACAGATGTAATCCTACTAGAGTGGATCATGTAATTTGGGGTGGTAAATTTATTTTATTTCTTTCTAATCATTTTTATCCATGTATCATTAGTGTGATAAGAAGTTGAACTAGCACTTCCTTTAATAATGGAATGAGAAAATATTTATGGTGAAATGTAATAATACACTGATTCAACCTCACCCTCACATGTTATTATTGTTGGATTATAGAATCAATAAATTTTATTAAAAAAACATATTTTTCATGATTAATCAGTCATATGTTAAATTAGTTATAATATAGTATTATGTAATAAAAAATTGATTCCATTATTTCATATAATAAAAATTAAAATATGGAAGATTGTGATAAATTACTATTTTAGAAGAATTGTGTTTTTTGGTTATCTAAATGACATTTATTAAAATCAAATCAGCTATCCAAAAGAGATATTTTTGATACAGTAAGATGGGAATCCATAAAATATTAATTCTAGGTTAGAAACTGATTAATATAATGATATTAAAATCAAATTTATATTATTGTTATATGTATTGAAACCTAAAAAGTTATATGAGAAATTTTTGAATTCATTTTATGGGGATAACATATATTTAGAAGTAAAATATTTAATATATAATACTACCATAAATAATAAGATATTTATTACAAATGAATTTTGGTAGGATATTTATTACAAGATAATTGATGTAGTTATAATTATTGGAGTACTTAAAAATATTATAAATGTTTATAATATGTTAAATATGAACTTGAGAAGGACTAAACAATATATAATTCGAGGGTTTAAAAATTTATATAATTAAAAATAATCCTTATATCTTGAAATCATATTAAAATCTATATGGTAGATTAGAATATGTGACTAAAAAGGAAAGGTTATTTCCCCCAAAAAATCAATGAATAAATACCTTTGATTCTTGGGGAAATGTTTATTTATACAAATGTAATTCCGAGTATGGAAATTATTCATTTCATATTAATTTACTAGATTAAATATACATAACGTAAAATATTAAAAAATAAAATATTTTACATATTTTAATTATAGAAGGGATGGAGTTATTTACACAAGGTTTCCATGATATAATAAAGAAGTGGAGATTATTTCATATAATTATATTTAAAATATATTTAATTAGTTGAAAATTAATATATATTATTTCATATTAAATGTGGAGAATAAATTGTAGAGGAGTGGTTTTGTATGCGAAAATATATATGATAAAAAATTATATTATATAATATGGGATGAATTGATTCATTCAGAATAATAAGAAATAATAGTATTTTTTATTGATCACTAAGATGAAAAATATGATATTTTTTATATAATAGGGTATCATTAAGATAACCATTAAGTGTTATATTCCAAAAAGTATAATAGCTTAAAAATTGTAGGGAAATTAATGGATGATAAATTGTATGTGGATAATATAAAATTAGATATTATAGGGTTTGAACATGTTTCTAAAAACTACAACCTAAAAATAAGATATAAATGAAATTTAAATTTAAATTTTAAATGAAAGTTAGATAACTACAATTATTTTCGATGATAGAAAATTTATTAATGAAAAAATTTAAAATATTTAATCCCACGAAGAAGAAGGTGCTATTGTGAGAACAAATGTTCATTTTGAGAAATATTTTTTAAATGGTCCTCAGAATTATAATAGATGGAGTACTGTTATATTGACTGAGAACTCTAGAAGAGGTCAAAAATAGGTAGAAAATAATTTTTCCATAAAAAAGAATATTATATTAATCATTGTTTGACATCAATACATTGGTGAGATATCAAAATATTTAAAAATTAATATTAATGAAGAATTATATAAAAAATAATTTATTTAAAACATGTATATGGATTCTAAGAGAAATGAAAAATGATTCATATAATCCTCCGATTGTTTGGTGGAAATAAAAATATATATAACATGTCATCTTCCTTTATTAGATGTTAATTCTATAGAATCATATACATAATATTACATAATTCAACGAATAAATGTTCTATGTACAGTGTGAAATGAATGGGATTAGGTTGTGGAGTGAAATATATTTACTCCTTATTAGGGAAAATTTTAAAAAATGAGTTTTCATTAACTATTAATATTATTATTGTTCTGGATTTAATGCATATTTTATATAATTAAAATGAATAATGATGAATAAATACTACTCCTTGTGTAGAAGAGAGATTATATACCTAGTATATCTCCTTTAAGATAAATTTCCCAGTCTATGAAGGGAAACCCAATGATAGTAAAAATATTTTGAATAGTGTAACAAATATATAAAATTCATAAAAAACTATTTGAATTTTCTTGGAGGGAAAAATTAAAAGAAACTAAACATATAGACATAAAAAACAATTAATCAATAATGTGAATATAATATCTTTATTAGGAGATTTCATATAATATAAAAAGTCATTTAATGAATGTTAAATTATTATGATCCATGTCGATTGAGTTGAAATATTTGTAAAATATGAAGCTTTATAATCAGATGAAGTAGTCTAATTTTTTGTATGGAAGTGTTGAATAATGATGAAGTGTTGTTGGTCTATAAGGAATATAACAATATTATAAGATTTATAAAAAAAATCACATTATTAGTAGTACTATTTTTACAATATGTTATTATCTAAAAATTGGAATGTATATTAATTATTATTAGATAATGAATTCATGGAAATCTATATAAAGGTGATAGTAACTAAAATTGAAATATTTTAACTCTTGATGATGGAAATTATTCATTACATATAAGATTACAAAATAATCACCAGATAAATATAGTAAAGTATTCATAGTTTAAATCAATTTTGAATATATATATATTGGGATTTCCACAAGATCACAAATTTGACATATATATATATATATGAATTATTATATTGTGATAAATATATACAACCAAATGAAACAAAGAGTTAAAAATATTCTTGATATTGTGCATATAGATATGTGTAGTTATTTAATAAAAAGATACAAAAATTATGAGATATTATGTATTATCTTTGTAGATTACTATATAATATTAACATAAATTATTATGATGCATCCAGACAAATCGGAAATGAGAAGAAATACAAATATTTAGAGGATGGTTAAAAATATGTATGGTATAATAATAAATATTTTTTCGTAAGATAATCGGAATAAATTAATTTTTATTAAAAATAATAATATGAATAATCCATTAGAATAATAATTAAGTATTTTATGTGTGTAGAAAAAACAACGGTTCGGTGGTGTAAATAATAAAAAATAATAAATGTAGTGTAAATTTCAATGGTTTATAAAGGTTTTTTATTTTCATTATAAGAAAGAGGATGTATAGGTATCCATTTATATTCCCAATAGATATGTACATTATCCAATAAATACATGACTTCATATGATATATGTAACATAATTAATTAAAATCATAAACACATAATGGTATATGGTAGCTAGTGGTTCTCTAAAATTTAAAAAGTTACTAAAAAGAATTTTTTGATACGTATAATTAATGACTATTTATATGATATTAATTATAGAGTATGGTATAAGAAGATTCTAAAAATTAAATAAAAATATAATAAAAATAAATTAATATAATATTATTTACAAGAATCCTAAAATCAATTTCATTAAATATAAAATCAGAATTTGATCAAGAAACATGGATATTATTGCAGAATAATGTATTTTAAATGAATATCATTATATAGATGAGATATTAGAAGATTAAATTGAAAATGTAATAACTTCTCATGTTAAATAAATTAAAAGTTGGTTATGTGTATGTATCAAAAATTATTATTGATAAAAAAATTCATATTATAAATTGGAAATAAATATTTTTGGGAAAACAATTCTATTATCTCATATATCGATATATAATTTGAGGATGAATCAAAGGTAATATTAATGGTAGATTCATTGTATACTGAATAATATTATATTGTGTAGTACAATATATTTGATATTATTGACATAGTAGAAATAAATTGTGTTATTTGAAATAATGGGTTATTTAATATTATTCTAGATGAGTTGTAGAATATAATGTGAATGAATGTTGAACATGACTGCAAATGATTTTATGATGGGGATGTAATTGATGATGATGATACATTATCATTATTTGATAGACATGATTCAATCAATGTATTGTTTTTTATTATTTTAAAAATAAGTCATATAGTCATCCAAATATATGTTAGGGTAGATTTCATGAATGGAACTCCTTAAAAAAATTATATATATACAATTTAATATATTTTTGTTGGAGAGTGATAAAAAAATATTTCATCATGTAAAAAAGTTATTTATTGGAAAAGAAGGGACATTATGATTGATATAACTATATTTATACATTTTGGAAAAAAATATAATATAAAATATGAGATGTCAATCATAATAATCATATTAAAATAAAAATGAAAAATTATTGATATGATTAGTACATGATGATAATAAAATATTTTTTTAAAATAAAAACATCCTTTTAAATATTATATGATTTAATTAAAATTTAACTTTAGATAACAATTATTAGAGTGATCGCATATATTTCATGACTACAATTTCATTAATATAGTGATTAAATATTTACATCAAATGAAATGTGCTTATAAAATGTGGACAAATTTTTTGTTAAGGATATGGAGAGGGTACTACATATTCTATGGTAAATACAAAATATATTAAATGTGATTCCTATAAAAGGATATATTCATGAATTAGTCGACTTCTATTTTATTTTAATTCTATAAAAATTGATATTATATACAAACCATATATTATTTCATTAAATATGATTTTTCATATGGAAAAAAACTGAATTGATGTGAATTGAATTTTATTACATGTAAAAACATTATATGATTGTTCATAGAAATGAAGTGGATTTTTTTAATTAACTATAATAATTTTTATTTTCTAAGATATTTTTTTATTGATGTTTGAAAATTAGATGATATATTTATATTTGACACAATTTTAAAATATGGATGCTAATATAAAAGAAAGGACATCATATACCATGTAAGGAAGATATATATATATATATATATTAAATAATCCATTTTAATAAGTTAATTATATTAATGAAAAATGAAATGATGATGGTTAATTTTTATTGATATTGATGATTATCTTTTTCATAATAAGAGACAAATTTATCCCATAGAAAATATTTATTAAACTCATAATGAAAAAAGGAAGAATTAACATATCCCATAAAAATTGAGATTATTGAATGAGATGTTTTTAATTGAAACAATTCTATAAAATTAACAATTAAATTAAATATTTACCAAACCACTGAATGAACAATAATTTGAAAATCATAGTTTTATCCATAATGTTTAATCGTATCCATCAATCTGAGTATATTTTGAAGCTACTACCAACACAGATTTTTATAAATTCATTTACATTTTCTTATTTGAATTTGTTGATTTATAGATAGATTTTATTTATTGGGTTTTATTTTTTGAATTATATGTTTAATCTAGTTAACATTTATAAATTATGAAGGATATATTTATAGAATTATAATTATATTGTATTTTAAAATGACATATATAGAAAAATTGAAATGATTTCAAATGAAATTTCTCTTATATCTCTCACAGGGCCTCAATTCGGATGATATTTGAGATAATCATGGTGGGTGTTTTCTATATTATTATAAAAACTATAAAATTATAATTCATTAGTTTATGAATTCTATTGTCAATGGGGTAAAAATTATTAGTGGGAGTTTTAATGTATGTTCCTAAAGAAGAAAAAGGGTAAAATCCGTAAAAAATATATTACTCGTTAAAATAGTTTTGTGACCATTTACTATTGTTATAGTGGACTGGAATGGATATTGAAAAAATATCTCCAATTGGTGATACTATTGGAAATATTGGATCATGGGATTAAATATGTATTGTATTGGTAGTCAAAAATTACATGTTTAGAATTTTTTATTTTTAAAAAAATTGTTTTTTAGAAATGTTTAAGGATGCATGGGGATTTGGATGATTTATTTAAAAGTATGAATATATGTAAGCATAAATATAGAGTTTGATTTTATAAAAGTATGGGAAAATTTCTGATTAGTATGTAACATTAACATTCTGCTTCAAAAGAATATGTATTATTAATATTCTATATAATTTCAAATAAATAAGAAGATCAAAATATAATATAAAATAAATCATTTTATATAATATTAACCTCACATATCAACTTATTGTTTTTAAAGTTTTATTTACATAATTAAATTGTAAGAGATTATTTTAAATTAAATATTAAATATCAAAATAAATTTTCCATGGTGAAAATCTGAATATTTTATAAATAAATACTATATTATTTATTAATTATTATTCAATTGTTTACATCAATTTAAATTAAGAATGATCATAGACCTTGATTTTGGATGAATGAATAAGGATATTTTTTAATTAAAATTTCAATATATCAGGCATTAGAAGATGAATTAAAGAAGATGTTTGTTTATTTATTTTATAAATTGTTTTTTGTTATTTTAACAATATTAAAATAAATATAAATAAATAGTATTTATTTTTACATGAATTATATGTATAACATTTTCTATATTTGTTTTCAGAAATAAGTTCATGGATCTGTCAAGACTCGTCCCCCAGGGCCCTTGTCGCGACTATCCCAAGCCCGTCATCGATAGGCCAGGGGCTGGTGACTTGCACCAAAGATGTAAATCCCTAAAATGGGGAAGGAATTGCCTTTATAACCAGAAAACACAGACAATAGATTACAATCTAGAAGAAAAACACTAAGTAAAACTATATAACAAAGTGTAATGAATGTAAAAAGGGTACAGGAAATAAAAGCCCAAATGTAATGCACAAGGAAACAGAAAGTACAACTGAAGAAAATAAAAGATGCCACTAGGTTGTCCTCCGATATTCCTACCTGAATGCTAGGTACAGATCACCTTCTCAGCACTCCTAGTAAATCTGTCTCCTTCTTGTATCGTCACGTCGTATGGTCCACCTCCGGGTACCGTCTGGTCCTGGTGCTCTTAGCCTCAGTCAGCGATGTCTATCATCTCCATCCAACACAACGAGATGCGGGAAAATGTCATGTAGGGATGACTATAATGATACTCAGTAGGGACCCTGAGACCCTCAAGGTCTTACAAATTTCAGCAAGGATAAATCAAAAAGTATGAAATTAACAAATAACCCCACTTAGGTTTATACTCATACATATACCTAAGTTCTCAAGTAATCAATATCAATCATGAGGAAAACAAAAAGTTACGGACTCATCTCATACATGTATACAACTTTTTTTGAGAGTTATAGATGATTAGATGTAGCTACTAAATCAATTATTATGTTGAACCCACGTAGGATCCTGGTACATAAATCAGAACTGTCAAACCCACACATGAACTAGGAACAATATTCAGAGTTTTCAAACCCAAAAATCAACCTGAAATAGTAGTCAGAGTTGTCGAACCCACATAGAATCCGAGAACTGTATTCAGAGATTTCAAAACCACATAGGATCCAGGAACAGTAGTCAAAAACTATCGAACCAGCACAGTATCCATGAATAGCAATCAGAGTTGTCGATCCCACACATGATCCAGGAACAGTAATCAGAATTGTCGAACCCACATTGGATCCATGAATAGCAGTCGGAGTTTTTGAACCCACATTGGATCCATGAACTATAGTCCGACCTGTCGAACCCACCTAGGATCTAAAAAAAGTTTTCAGAAAGAAGCCTGCCACAGGATTTTCGCACTAGCAAGATTGATTCGGGGAGGTTCCACTCCTCAAGCCAAGGGTCTATACATAAACTTCCTCGAATTCCAATGAATAAATATCCCGAAGGTCCACCTTGTTATAGGGGTCTTAATCCAACAGATGATGTGTCAATCGGATGCGCGGTCTGAGAGCTATTAGCCTTTTAGTCCAAGGGGCCAGGTGGATTCGTGCATGATCCAACCTGACCATATCTCAACTATAACCCAAACTCCAGTGTGGTATACTGTAAGGGACCGTCAAGCTCCATGAATTCGAGCACCGCAGACGATTAATCATACGGATGTATGGTGCCAAAGATATGGCCGAATGCGCATAAATGGATCGAAGTGGGCCTGGGTCCGGTCCAACCCGGTCGGACCTACCCAGCCTGACCCAGTCTAAGCCGACCCGGTCTGGGTCGACCCGGCCTGACCCGTTGGGTCTAACCCATCCCATAAAGATGGGAGTAGCTCGTGGGAATAGACTAATCATGACGGCATGGACCGGACACATTTCCATGCAAGGGAGGTTCATCCCGGAGGCGCCACGAGGGGCGCCGAAGGCTTGCTCGGCCATGCGTGCTTGGGTTGCGGATCATACGTGTGTCCGTGCATGGGTGGTTTGGCCCAGAGGCGCCGTGAGAGGCACAAAAGGCTAGCTCAGCCATGCGTTCATGGGTAAGGGCTTGACGTCTCGATCCAAAAGGCTGATGCTGGTTCAACCTACATTACGAGGGGCGCAACTCGGGAAGCTCGACCCAGGAGGCCGGTGGGCCGGTGGGTGTTTGGGAGACCGGCGAGCGCACGGGAGGCTAGAGGTGGCCAGGAGCTGGGAGGATAGCGGGTGGTCGGGGGTCTAGTAGGCGTACAGGAGGCCGACGAAGGCTGGGAGCCGGTTCGGCCGAAGCGCTGTGGGGGAAGAACCGGTTGTGGAGTCCACAGGTTGCGTGGTCATTGCCCGTCGCCTCTATCACCTCGTTGTTTCATATCCATGCCGAAGAACATTATAATGATATCAGTGGAGGGTGTCGTGTCAAGTTAGTTTAGCTCGCACCCTTAGCGTTTTGGATGATAGCAATCGGTCATTCAAGGAAAGAGAATGATGAACATAAAATTCTATAGCATCCACAATGATTCTATTCCAATATGCAAAATATAATCAAGGAAAGCACTAACATGAAAATAGAAACCCTACCTTGTTTCGATGTTTTTGGAAATTGGACCAAGGAAGAAGATAGATCAATAAAAAAAGACGGATTTTGGTGTCCTCGACATTTTCCTCGATCGATGGTTTGTGCGATGACTCGTCGTAGTCGAAGACGTCCTACACTAGAGTAGGTTTCGAGGAAGGAAGTCGAAGTCACTCCTCACTGGTGTTCTTCATTGAATGAATGTATTCTACATTGAAAAAGTGTAATCCACCAAGTGTTGGGATTCGTATCAATTAACTAGTGCTTCATATCTTGTTGAAGCCATCCCAAAACCGCCTCCCAAGCATCCAATATAAATGAGAGTGAGGGAGGTAGGCAACGATCATTGGTATTTATGACGGTTCATTTATTAGGAATCTTCCAAAATTCCAATGACGTAGTTATTTAACTTTAAATAGAGCAAGGTAATTAAATTATACTGGCGCAATTTAAGAGGTGCATTGGATATAATTATTGAGAGGATACCAAGAGGCTTCCCCCCACATTTAATAGGGACTTGAGAGGATTCTCTAAAATAATAGGAGGCTTCAAAGAGATTTAAAAACCCTGGTGGTCCCCATCACCATAACCTGTCTTGGGAGGTTATGGTTCGGGTTGTCCCCACCACCATAACTGTTCATGGGAGGTTAATGTGTGGTGGTCCCCACTTCCATCTTCCATGTGAAGTTTTATCTTCGATAGACCCCAACTGAAATATCCACATGGAAGCTCAAAATAAAATAAAATGATGATTATTTTATTTTATTAATTCCACGAAAAACACAAAAACTAACATTCACCCTTGACCAACTGCCATCGAGGTGAAAGTATCCTTACGAAAATACCAGTGTTACGAGTTTAATGGTGCCCTCAGATTTCAATTCTGAGCACTGGTTCAAAAGTTACAAAACACTGCTCGTGCGTTTACTGAACGTACCCGAAAAAAATATCGGATAATTATTATTAGTAACCCTCGACTCATGCCGTTCAAGGATAGGATCTTCCTAGGTGAAACACACCCCAATGTACCCAATGGTACTATCAGATTATCAATCAGAGTTACCATTTATGTGTTATTAATTTTAAAATAAAATAATTGTCAATTAATTATTTTATTTGCGGCCAAAAACTTACTTTCTCTGGAGGCCCATGTCGGCCAATGTTAGTATCTTCATAAATAAAGCATACCCTAATGAGTTCTATGGTTTTATAAGGTTTTTATTCCTTGTTACCATTTCTGATTTATAAGCATTTGAAAAATAAAATAATTTTTTTATTTATTTATTTACAATTATTCCATTTTTTTGGGTCTTCTCACCGGTTGGTCGCACCAACTAATCTTGGGTTGCACCTAGGGTAAACCCAATATCCTAATTGAAACGATGCCCTCATATTTTTAATAAGAGTTATCTTTTAAAATTTATTCAACTTTTTTAGGAAAAAAGCTTACGTGCTTTATCATAAACATAAGAAAACGTTGATGGGTCATTCTGGGCACTCCGGGCCTTGGAATCGTGCGCCATATAATGTCATAGACTCATAAAATTCCTATATATTTTAATAAAATACATTAAAATCTATATATTTAGATTCTACCCACCTCAGGGCTCTATGTCCCTGTAATCCACAACTCAGAACTAAGGGAACAAGTAGGGTTATTGAGTACACATCTGAGCCCCCCGCTCCCATGTTCTGTCCTGGAGGTTCCTGTGTTTCCAGATAACGTGCACTAGAGGTATCGACCATCCTCAGAGGCCCCGCTCATGTCGATCCTCAGTATCTACTGGGACCTCCATAAATGTTTCCCCATGGTCGACGTCCATCTCACCATGGTCGATGATGTGGGAAAGTTCATGCACGTTTCTCCTCTGTTGGGATATGTGGAAGACATCGTGCACCCGATGAAACTGAGGTGGAATTGCTAAGAAGTATTCCACCATGCCAACTATGCAGACGGCCTAAAAAGGTCTGATGAATCTCGTAGATAACTTGACGCCTTAGCCAAATAATTTTAGACTTTGTCGAGGAGTGACCCGTAGGAAGATGTGGTCGCCATCCTCATAATTCAGAGGTATCAGTCTCCTATCGATATATGACTTCTTCCTAATCTGTGTACACTTCACTCACTCCTGAATGATCTGAAAATTCTCTGTGGTAGCCCGTACCATCTATGGTTCCACTTGTGCTGACTCCCCTGGGTCAATTCAGCATAAAGGTGATCTGCAAGGTCGCTCGTACAATGGATCAAAAGGTGTCGTCCCTATGGTAGAGTTATAGTTGTTGTGGTATGAAAACTCCACCAAAGGTAAGTGATCCTCCTAGCTATGACTGAAGTCTAGGAAACAAGAACACAACATGTCCTTCAGGGACTGAATGGTCCGCTCAGACTGACCATCCATCAGAGGATCGAAGCTGGTGCTCAAACGAAGCTGCATCCAAAAAACTTCCTATAACCCCTTCCATAGCCTTAAAGTAAAATGTGCATCATGTTCAGTGACAATAGTTGAGGGTACTCCATGTCACAGCACAACCTCCTGCACAGAGAGGCGTCCCAAGCTCTCTATTGAACCTTGTTCTTTAATAGGTAGGAAGTGGGCCGACAAGATGAGTCGGTTGACGATCAGCCAAATTGAGTCCTGACCCATGGATTTGTGTGGATGTACAATCAAGAAATCCATGAATATCCCATAACACTTTCACTCTGAAACCTCTAATGGCTGATCCATGTCTTCTAATACCTGATGCTCCGAGTTCACTTGCTGACAAGTGAGGCATTGAGTGACAAACTCTACAATTTCTTTCTTCATTATCGGCCACCGGTGCTATCATCGGAGGTCCTAGTATGTCTTCACCACTCCTGGATGTATTGCTAGAGGGGAAGTGTGTAACTCCCTCATCACTTCCTCTTGGAGTGACACTGGTACCATGGTAAATCCTCTGAAGAGGATAACATGCTTCCCACCTTTAGAAAATCCATTAGGAGCATGTCTTATGGATATATGAGCACGCCGAGCCTCACTGTCAGTGTCTCCGTGATGTGCCTCCCGGATTCGCTAAAGGAGTGGGGGAGCGACTGTAAGAGACTGAACAAAATTTGTTCCTTCTCGATCCACAAAGAATATCTACAAATCAGTTAGCTGCTCTCTCAGCTCCCTCAACTGATGCCGGCCAGACCTCCTACTAAGTGAATCTGCCACCATATTATCCTTCTCAGTATTAAAGACTTTCTCAACGTCATCTTCTGCTGCCACGTGGGTGAGGTTGGCCAACTCACAAGTGATTGGTTTCACCCTATTATGCATGAGTTTATCCTATGATTACTCAGTTTCCTTTTTTTCTGAAAAAGGAAAAACCCCATTCCAAAGTTTTAGATTATCCACATCCTCTTTTCTTAACACATTTAATTTGAATGTGAACTTTGTATGTCAAATCCAAACACAAACTAACGTCGTAAAGCCTCAACACTGCCACCAATATGTTCCAACCGAAACTCTCTCCTCAATGGTAATATCTCACTATCTGCGTAAGTGTGATTATCGATTCTCCTCCAAAAGGTATCTCCAGATGTGAGGGTCATGTAAACGGTTTAACCGGAAATACTAGGTCCAGGAAAAGATTAGTGGAAGGAGGGAACGATGGGTACCTATGTCTATTGACACGATAGCTAGTAGTAGACATATATTGTCCCTCAAAACATTACTATATCCCTTGGGTTGCATTCATTGACCGCATGCAACAACTCTCTTCCCCTATCCTCCAGCTCCCTAAGCCTAGAAGGGTCCATATAATTGGTGGTCATAACATGTCAAAAAGTACACCACAACATGCTGCTCTCCTAGCTCTACTACTAAGTCAGCTGCCCTACAGATTCATCTTTCCCTAACACATCCTCTTCCGGAAACATTTTACATTCCCAAGTCTCTTAGACTGGCCCGAGTACCCTAATTTCCCACTTCTAACATTCACTGGCTATATCCATTCATCCAAATAGTATTCAACCACAACGGTTCTCTCTAGAACCATAGCATAAGTAGTAATGCATAGAAGAATAGTGTTGGTTCGGATGTCCTTTAAACACACCTCGCTTAGAAGTTCAATCCCTGAAGCACTAATCATATCGTATTCATCGAGGACCAGGAAAGATCGATATGCCTCGATGAATACTCAACTACCGACATGTCATCCTGTTGATGATATAGAAGTTCTAGAGAACTCTCAGACAATTGCTCAAGCTAGACCTCAGCATCATGGGATTAGGGCTCACCTCAGAACCCGAGGGGTATCTGATGCTGAAATACGTGTAAGGAACTAAGGCTAAATGTGTCCTCTATCGGTACTGCAGGTTGTAACTGCTGACCAACGGGTAGTGATAGAGCTGGCACCCTACCCAAAGGTACTATCTTGGGAAATAGTCCTTGTACCAAAGCCTCATCACTAAGCAGACCAACCTCATAGTCACTCATAAAAAAGACTAGTAGCTAAGAACACATTCTACTCTACTGGTGTCTCAACAATACAAGAAACACTAGAAATCGCCTCCAGTCCGCTCTCAACTGCATAGGAATCAGTCTCGCCTCGAAACCACAGAGGCCTCTATAGCTGGAACTTGTGCATCGTGCTCAGTCGGTGTGCACCATCCACCGGTGTGGCTGGTGGTATCTTCTTCCCAATGGGTAGTGGTACAGCTGGTACCCAACAAGAAGGTTCCAACATAGTAATATACCCATGCACGGAACCCTCGTCGCTCTGTGGTAAATCAGGGAATACAAATCTCATAACTCTAGTCGTCTCTCTACGTGGAGCCATTCTGATGATAAACAGGTGCACTATGGTCAAAGGATTATATCTAGTGAGCTGACTTGGTGAGATGACATAAGAAATCTCAAAAAAACACACACCCAATCAGTGTTTTATGCACTAATTCAAAAATCATAAGACAAGGTCCTGGTGTATAGATATGTCGGTTGCCACACCAACACTAGACTCCATGAACTAAAAAACACACTCACCACACATAACACTTTTAATTCAATGAAAAAATCAGAGCCCTAAGCTCTGTAGTAGAATCGACCCCTATGATACCAATTTTTCATGAACCATCCCCCAGGGCCCATGCCGCGACTATCCCAAGCCCGCCTTTAATAGAACAGGGGCTGGAGACTAGCATGAAAGGCCTAAATCCCTAAAACTAGGAAGGCATTGCCATTATAACAGGAAAAATCACACATCATAGTACAATATAGAAGCAACATACTACGTAAAACTATATAAAAAAGTGTACTACAAGTTAAAAGGGGGTTGGAAATATAATCCCAAATGTAATGTACAAGGAGACAGAAAGTACAACTGAAGAAAAAAAAGTTGATGACGGGTTTTCCTCTAAGGTTCCCACCTAAAAGGTAGGTACAAATTGACTTCTCAGCACTGCAAGTCTGTCCATATCCTTCATGTATTGTCATGTCGTATGATCAACCTCCGGGTACCATCCGGTCCTAGTGCTCTCAGCCTCAGTCAGCGCTCTCTGTCGTCTGCATCCAACACAATGAGGTACAGGCATAGCCCGTGCTTGAGTGAGTATAACGATACTTACTAGGGACCCCGAGACCCTAATGGACTCACAAAATACAAAAAGCATAAAACACAATGTATGAAATCAACAGATAACCCCCCTTATGTTTATGCCTATACATATACCTAATTTATCAAATAATCCATCTCAATCATGAGGAAAACACAAAAGTTACTGAATCAGCTCACACAACTATACAACCTTTGTTGATAGTTAGATATGATTAGATGTAGCCACTAAATCATTTATTCTGTCAAACCCACTTATGATCCTGTTATATAAATCAGAACTTTTGAACCCACGGAGGATCCAGAAATAGTATTCAGAGATGCCAAAACCACACAGGATCTGGGAACAGTAGTCAGAGCTGTCTAACCCACACAAGGATCTGGTCCTGGTGCTCCCATTTAATGCATTGATACATCAAATTCCATGAAGTCCCATTAATAAATATCCCAAAGGTCTGCATCGTCATAGGTCTCTCAATGCTACAAACGGTGTGTCAATTGGAGGTGCAGTTAGAGGTTTTTTAGCCTTTTAGTCTAGGGGGCCAGTTGGATTTGTTCATGATCCAACCTGACAATATCTCAAATATAACCCAAACTCTAGTGGGGTATACTCTAAGGTACCGTCACACTCCGAGATTTCTAGTGCCGCTAACGGTTCGTCAAACGGAGGTCTGGTGCCAATGATATGGTCGAAGGAGCATAAATGGGTTGAAGGGGGCCCACATCCTGTCCGACCCGGTCGGGATCGACCCTACCTGACCTGTTGGGTATGGCCTGACATGATGGGATAGGCCCTGCAATTCGCAAAGGACGTGAGTATCACGAGGGCGCGGACCGTATACACGTCGGTGCAAGGGCGGTTCAGCCTGGAGGTGTCGCGGGGGGGGGGGGGGGGGGAGGGGAGGCCGGCTCGACTAGGCACGCATGGGGTGAAGCTCGGAGACTTAGAATGGACGGCTAAGGCTAGTTTGGTTGATTATGCGAGGGGAGTGGTTTGGGCGGCTTGGCCCGGGAGTCCGGCGGGCAGCCGCGTGGCGGGCGGGCGGCTGGGAGACCGGAGGGGGCACGAGAGGCCAGCGGCCGCCGGGTGTCGGGAGGCCGGCGGGCGGCTGGGTGGCCGGAGGGATTACGGGAAGCCGGCGGAGGCCCAATTCCGAGAAGTCGGTGGCCGGTGGGGTGTTCTTCTGGCGCACGGGAGGTCGGCAGGTGCCGGGATCCATTTCGACAGAAGCGCCGCGAGGGCGGCCCAGGTTGCGTATTCCGCGTGCAACATGGTCGGTTGCCGTCACATTTTTCACCTTGTCGTTTCATCTCCATGCCAAAGAACAATACAAAGAGATCAGAAGAGGGAGTCATTCCTTGTTAGTTTGGCCCTTACCATCTGTGTTTAAGATGATAGAAATCATTTCATCGTGATATGAGAAAGATGAACTTTAAATTATACAGCCTCTGCAATGATTCTTTTCCAATCAGCAACAAAAAATCATGGAAAACATTAACATTAAAATAAATACCTACATATGTTAGATGTTGGTTGATGTTGGCATGGGGAAGAAGATGTATCATTGGGAAAAAACTTATGTCGGAGTAATTGGTGTTTTCTTCGATCGTCGCCTTGTGCGTCAGCTCGTCATAGTCGAAGACGTCCTATACCGGAGTAGGTTCCGAAGAAGGAAGTTGAAGTCTCTCCTCACCATTGTTATGTTTTGAAATAATGTGTTCTACATGGTGGAAGCCTAATCCTCCATGTTTTTGGAATCACATCACTTTACCAGCGCTTCATCACTTTTGAAGCTGTCGTAAAACGTCCTCCCAAGATTCCTATATATTGGAGAGGGAGGGCGGTAGGCTGTGATCGTTGGAATTTATGAAAGATTATTTATTAGGAACCTTCTTAAATTAAAACGAAAATGTTATTTAAATTTAAATAGGGAAAGATAATTAAATTTTTATTGCTCAATTTAATAGGTGTGTTGGTAATAATTATTGGGAGGATACCAAGAGGATCCTCCCACATTTAATAGGGACTTGAGAGGTTTATCTCAATTAATGGGAGGTTTGAAGTAGGTTTAATAACCTGGGTTATCCCCACCACCATATCCCCTTATGGGAGGTTTTGTTATGGGTGTTACCCACCACCATAAACTCTCATGGGAGGTTAATGTGTGGTGGTCCCCACTTCCAATATCCATGTGGAGGTTTAGCTCTGATGGACCCCACCTAAAATATCCCCAAGGATGCTCAAAATAAAATAAAATGAAGTTTATTTTATTTTATTAATTTCATGAAAAACCCAAAAACTAAGATTCATCCTCGACCTACTTCCATCGAGGTAAAAGTCTCCGTAAGTGAATACCGGCAATGAAAATTCAATGGTGACCTTGGATTTTAATTTTGAGCACTAGTTCAAATGTTAAAAAACACCGCTGAGGCGTTTACTGAACATACATGAAAAAAAGTTTGGAGAATTATTATCAATCACCCTCGACCCGTACCAGTCAAGGATAAGATATGCCTAGGTGTAACACACCCCAACGAACCCAACAGTACTCTCGAATTTTCAATCTATTTTACCATTTAGAAGCTATGATTTTTACAATAAAATAATCGTTACTTAATTATTTTACTAGCGGCCAAAATCTAAATTTCTCTGGTGGCCCGTAAGGGCCAATGTTAGTATCTTCATAAAGAAAAAAATACCATCACGAGTTCAGTGGTGGTCTCAAATTTTTAATCCATATTACCATTTCTGAGTTATAATTATTTGAAAAATAAAATAATTTATTTAATTATTTTATTTATAATAATTCCATTTTTTTGGTTTTCTCATAGGAGGCTCTCACCGACTAATATTAAGTTATAGATAGGGTAAACCCACCATCTTGAGCTCAATCGTGCCCTCTGATTTTTAATCTGATTTACCGTTTATGATTTATTCCAAAATTTTATGAAAATAGCTTACACATGTTAAATTAAGATCAAAAAACTTCGACAGATCATTTCGTGCACTCCAGGCCTCGGAATCACGCGTCATCTGATTTCACAGACACGTAAAATTAACATATATTTTGAAAGAAAATTACATGGAAATTACATGTCTTTGCATGATCAGTTTATTTTTAGGATTATAATATATATCTCAATAGAATTTTTATTATCAAACAATCTACTTTTTTAGATGAATATAAAAAATTGAATGATTATTTTATGATTTTATAGATGATATTGATGATATTATTTTTAGATTGTTAGAGTTATCCAGTTGTTATACATCAACGTAGTGAGTAATGATATATATGAAGTTTGATTACTTGGGAGGTAGTATACCAACCTTAAATATATATAGATAGTGTTCCTTGGATTAAAATTCCATTTATTGACCATTGTAATAATAAAAAAAATTACTATACAAAAATATGATATTGGGTATATAATTCATTAGTATTCACTGTTTTAGAAAAATCAATTAAATTTTGGATTCTCTTTATGATTGTCTTATTTCGATTAGTTTTATGTAATGTTTCTATTTTATGTGAATTAAACGATTGAAATCGTATTTCACCTAATAATGGGATTATATATCTTCTATATATAATTGAAAATACATAATAATTTACCCTATAACCTCATTGGGTATTCTAATGGTATAATAGAATAAAAATTTCTTCCCATACAATTATCTCTTAAAATTGAATTGATTCTGAATTATTAATTTTGTTTGGATCCCACAAAAGCTCAGTGAAATTGGATTACTAACATGGTCTCCAATGATTTCTATCTAGAATATACTTGATACAAGTTATAACTTGTTACTATATATTAAATCAACTTAGATAATCCATTATTTTGATATAATTTTGAATTTCATTTGGTTGTGAAGAAATTGATAGGTGATTGAGTCAATGATATTTTTTATTATTCCAGTATAGATCCTAATATATCATGAGTTATTTTTAAGCTACATTTTTGAGATTTTGATAAAAGGGGAATACATGGTGACAATACCTTAAATTTTTTGAACATTAATTTGTATTAAATAATTATGTAAAATAATTAATAGTGTTTTATAGTTTATAATGGATTCATTAGTTTGAGATAAGATTTTGAGATGATGGATAGTTTATGGATTGGGGTGGGAAGATGTTTGTATATATTGACCAACTTTTACATGTGGGTATATGTCAGTTGATTAGGTAGGTGTTCCGTAGAATTTACTTTTCATGTGGATATATAAACATTATATAGAAATTTTTTTGGATGTATTTATTAGAGACCCATTTTAGATCCATGTGTGAATTCCAAAATATTTCAATGGATTTTTTATTTTATTAGACTCTTAAAAGGTCATTTGGTGTTAATTATTTTATATTTAGCCATTTATGTTTATTTTAACTTTGGAGGATCATTGTATTTATTAAGAATAGGACCAATGGAGTTTGTACATCAGTGATATATTGACCTTATAAATGAGTATGATATTGTATGGTACGTGAGGACCACATTGGGTAATGGTTTGGTTTGGGCATATAGAATTAGTGGTTGTTTTCTATATATGGAAATAACATGGAAATTAATGTGGTGATATAGATTATTTAATATAAATGTTTCTTCTATAAATCATTATTGATGAATATATACTCAATATACTATTATATGTCCATTAAACATTATTTTTCGGATATATGTCCACTGATTGCCATGTATTTTTGGAATGTAGTTATATCTATACAGAATGAAATTATGTGGGTTGTTTTTGTCACTAACATAAGATGTTTTAATTTTATACAGTTCCTTTGTATTTATTATATGATTTAGATTCTAGAACTACTACATGAATGTGGGGTACTAGGGATATGTATTATTTTATAATGTGGAATAGTTCTTATGTATGATATAATATCTCACATATACTAGCTAGTAATGTTTGGTTATAAAACTAGATATATTGCAATTCCCTTTATCTGTAAGTGATATAATAAATTGACTCATACTAATTATAATTGATAACATCCATAAGAAACTTCCATAAAATGTTTCATTAATTTCAAAAATATATTTGATGAAATCAATGAATGTTTCAAAAAAATCATTCATGATATCAATTCATGAAGATATAAACTTATTTACACATATTTAATAGCACATGAGTGAATTCATGGGTTTTCAAAAATAGAATATGGTAAATACATTAATTCCAAATAACTTTTGGTGGGTTTATCAAATGAGTTTAATGCCTCCTAATAATACTCTAAATCCACTATCCCTATGTTCTCCTCCATTTTCCATTATCAGATACTAGCATATAATTGGATGAGGAGAGTCTCACTCATGCATCACGTGATAATTTATGTCTTGTTGATATAACATTATTGACCAACAACATTAACTACCATTTTTTGATCTTCTATAAGATCAATTAATGATGAATAATCATCCATGGGTTATTCATGTTTGGTCACAAAATGTATCATGATGTAGGGGTGTAATTACATTTCAAAAAATATTAACAAATATATACCCTCAAATGAATTTAACTACAAAATTACATCTCTAAATAATAATAAATTTAGTATAAATAAATTATACTGTAATCATGGCATATAAGTTTAATAGTTCTAAGTGGAATAATTATCTGGCAGTTTACTCCACTAATTCTATCTCTCAAATATTGAATAATTAGAAATATATGTTCTATTTGAGGGGTTTTAGATTTTTTATTACTAAAAAACTAATATTTACATAGGGACCAATTCCATTTCTGTTGATATTCATTAGTAAGGCCAATAAATTTTTTATCACATTATAATGTAGATTAAATTTTACCATGAAAAATATGAATAAGGTGTTGAGTGTTCAACAAACCATTTTAAAAAAAATTAAAAATTATGAAAAATGTATAGGAAGAGAGAATATAACATCATTGTGTCTAACAATGCTTCACCATCAATTGAGATTAATATTTATTTCATAGTAGAATTATATTTTTTCATTAGTTATAGTAAATAAATATCAACAAAAAATAATATGTGAAAGATTTATGTTCTAGATAAAATTTTGTAATTTTTTTAATTTGAACATCCTAAGTAAATGAGGGTATTTATTTCTAAATTAATAAAATATATATTTATTTATTTATTATATTTCCATGTATCCATTACATATGAATATCATTGAAAATAATAAAAATTGAGGTTGATGTTATGTAATATTTAATTCATCCTTGGAATTAGACAATTGTTTGGAAATGAATAAAATATTTAATTCTCTTTTCCCTCATTCGGTTTGATTATATTTGAAATTTTAAACCAATGTAAATAAAATTTTTTTATGAATACTGTATTAAACATATTCCTTGATAGAAAAATTATCTATTAAATAATAATTAACATCATGTGTCTTCACATTCATATGAATTTTCCTACTATGTTAACTTATATTTTTAATTTACATTGGATTATAAAACACTTGACATTAGAAATGGAAATTAACATATTTTATTTCATTTAACTTATAGAAAAAAATATTAATATTCATTCAAAAATTTATTTATTGATGGATATATTTAATATCTTTATATGTTTCTTATTTAACGAAATTTTAAGTATAATATAATTTTCTAAATAGAATGATATTTTTAATTATGAGGATTAACTATAGTCCCCATTGCAGATGATTTTTTCTGTAGCTATAACATATTTTGGTTATACAGATAAAAACATTATAGCTAATTAATTCTTCTAAAACAATAAATTGATACAATTTTTTTTACAGTAAAATTTATTCACCAGAAATAAATCAAGATAAATTCATTATTAAATATATTATGGGTTTTAGAAGCATCAAAACATTTTATATCATAGAATGTTTTTGGGAAAAGATAATTTCATCCCAATTTCTATCACTTTTTGATGATTTAAAAAACCATAAAAATTAATAAAATAAATTATAAACAACATCTCTCATTAGATAAAATATTTTAGTCCCCTAGATCTCCAATCTATATTTGGGAAATCAAAATGAAATTTTGATGTGTTATTATAAAATAGATTTTGTAGATAAAACTATAGAAATTGACTAAGATAATAAAAATGACTAAATTGAATGATGATCAATAATTTAATTCTAAGTAAAAATTAAAATAAATATTCTATGAAGAAATTAGAAATTTATAGTAATCATGGATTCACATGAAAAGAAACATGATTAAAAACATGATCACATAACAATAAAATGAAATTTAAAATTCAAAAACAATTATTAGATCAATGGATGTAATATAGTATGATAACACGTTTGTTTTATTGGAGGCTGGGACTATATGTGTGTAGGTTTTGGAGTTTATTTCATAATGGGAACCTGCATGGAATAATCTAAAAATAGAGAAGCTTGGATGAAAGTATCCTTCAAATATAGAATATTAATAATGAAAATTGAATGTGGTGTCTCCTCTAATACCTACTTTATCACACCATAAGGTGCATACAATTCTAAGCCGGATTGCTTCATATATTTCAAAAGAGTTGATCTGATTATTTCTAGAAGATCTAGTAAAAATCAGTTTTGTTGAAATGGAATAAATAACATCAATTCTATATATCATAGTTGACATCTGATTCACATTCAATTAATTTTGGATAGAACAATTATAAAATTATAATTCTCTATATAGTATTCTATTTAGAAATAATAGTGAGACCAAGTTGTCTTCTACCTATTATATGAAATTTTTCATCATCGTAGGTATCTATATGTCTGATGAATTTAAATATAAAAATACTTAGAATGAATGTATATACATTACAAAAATAGTGACCAATAACACATAGAGAATCATGAAAATCATCTTTTGATTAACATCATATCAATATTGTGTTGAAAATTTACAAATCATATTTAAATACATATTTATGTTTACTAATGTTATAACACCTGGATTTAGGGTACAATGAATATCTCCATATTTTACAATAGAATTATATTAGTAATATTAAGGTCTAAATTATTATCCCCCTCATTTTGGGTATAAAAATATCTTTATAACTATATGTACATGAAATATTTTGAAGAGAAATTTCATTAAAAAATCACTACAAGGTACAAATTCTAGTTTAAATAATTCATTGAGGATTACATTGAGAAATTTGTATTTAATCGAACATTCTAAAATAAGGAATCTAATAAAAATTTCAACAGAATATACAAATGAATTCAATGACAAAAAATAAATATTTCATTAAAAAAAGTAAAAAATGATAATGTTAATTTTATTGAATCATTTGGATAATGAGAAATACAATTTGAATACAATTTTAGGAAATTTGTCTTTGGAATAAAAAGGATTTTCTAGTAGAGTTTGAAACGAATTCTAATTTTGTTAAAAAATGCATTATCAATATTTTTATGTAAAAAATTGTAGAGAACACCCAAGAATACTTGAAATATTATTTAAAAAAAATATGTTTATAAAATAAAATGAGTTTATTAACAAAATATAAAATAATTTTCATCAAATATAAATCAAGAATAAATATTCCTCATTTCAATGATATTGTGTAATAAACACTTACAGAGACCAAGACACTGAAATGAGAACTATCCAATGAATTTTTTATTGGTAAAAAATGTAAAAAATGATAAAAATATTATTTATAATATAAATTAGTCAAAATTATTAATACACATAATCATAGAATATTAAATACAACGAATAATTAATTTAAATCAATGAAAATATTTTTATTATTAAATTCATTAGCACATTGCATCTTTTGTTTCAAATCCACTTGGATTAAATAATTAATAATTAAACTAAAAATAAAAATAATCATTATAAAATGAATATATTATATGACAATGGCGCATTATATAAAAAATAAAAATTATAGTGAAAAAATATTGCAATATTTTTTAATGAAAGGAAATTGAGATTTAGTACTCTAACTAACACCACCTATTGAAATACCATTCATTAACATCCTATGAAATGTTTTAATTAAATTTATTAATTTATTAATGAATAATATTTTAAATTAACTGTGTTATTTGTCCATCTTATAACATTATTTCAAATGTTTTTGTAATAATGATTCGTTATATATATTCTATCAGGTGCTTATTGCCTTGTTTTATTTGGAATGTTGTATCATGGTTGTTCTATTTATTGTGTATTAGATAAAGATAAATCATATATAGTATGAAAATTATGTGATTAAAATATAACTTACTCACTGTATTAATTTTTATAGTCTTTCCAAAATGTGGGACATAGAAAATTAATTGCATCTATTTATTGATATGGATGGTCATACAAATGAACAAGTAATGATATCATTCCCATTATGTGTAAAAGGTTGAAAAAGTATATGGTTTATTAATTATAAATAATAAATATAATTTCATATAAATTCCATATATTAATTAAATTTTTAATTACTACATTCCATGTAATTTGTAATTGAATAATGAATCACATTGTTTCACGAGGTGGTTGTCCTTCGTACGTAGGACCGAAATTATGAAATTATTAAAAGAATATAAAATATTATATTATAAGTGGTATTATAATTTCTAATGTATAAAAATATCATAAATATTATATATATAATTTAAATCCATCATCATATACAATCATGGTACATATTTTGGTAAAATTATTTTTCATCGATTCACGAGGCTCTAGATCACTATACATATGATCAATGATTTAGTTTCTCATTTGATGGAGTATGATATGTAGAAATAATAGGAAACAAATATAATAATATATTTTTATATTATAGAGAATAGTTATGTTATATTGGATGTTTAAACTCACTATTGAATGCGGAAATGCTGAATAAAAATTGAAGAGAATAGTTAAGTACATTAAATTATGTTAGGTAAACCTCTATTTGATCTCCTCTTCTGGATAGTAGGGTTCGTATTTTATAAAGACCATAAAATATAGAATTTGGTAATGTTATTTTGGTAAATATTTTTTTAAATATTTTTGATCCAATGGGATATAGATGTTTGAATAACTTGTCGGAGGGAGTGGCCTTTTATAAGTTGGAGGAGGGTGCACATGGAATTATCAAGAATAATAATGTGTACCCATATTTTCACAATAAACAAGGTTAAAAATGAATAGTTATAGAAATATTTAAGTTATATTTTCTATATATTCCTCATTATTTTTATTAAAATATTTTAGATCAATTTTATCTTGTATATTATAAGTTTATCACACGGAAAACTCATTTTTCCTCATCCACTGTAATAAATATTTTCTATTTTCAGTATGAATTAAGGTAATAATTTATTTTTTCCTAATTATGTAAATAATATTTTAATGATTAAAAATATAAACACCATTTTTGTAAATTAAATTCACAAAACAATAAGAATATTATATAGTATTAAACACAGAAACACAACACAAAAGCAGGTCTCTAATGGGAAAATTCTCATAGTTATTTATTGATTTAATATCAAAATTAAATATGAAAGTTATTAAAATGATATAAATTTTATTTATTAATAAATAATTGTAACATCCCAAGTAAATAAAATATAATACATCTTAAAAATTATTAATATTTGTGAATTAAATATTATTTTTTCTTTAAATTGGTTGATATGTACGATGGCTTACCTGATACACAACAACGGGTTTCTTTGAAATCATACATTGCACACTAATAAAATAATATTATTATTTTAAATGTAGTTAACACCTAGACATTGTATTAGAAGGAATGAATAGAACTAACTAAAAAATAATTATACATGCTGGTAAATTTTTTTTCAAGTTATCCAATAAATTTTAGAGGCTTAATATGTGAATTAATCTAATATTAATCATAAATACTCTAATATTCATTAAATGGTTGATTTACTGCCATTTAATGACGAACCCTCTTTGAATCTATTTTTTTCCACTCTTATACGTTATTTTGGAGAAAATAATATATTTTTTTGAATCGAGACTTCTAAATTCACTTTGGATAATGTTTTGGTATTTTTCTAATAAAATTCCAATTTTTATAAATAGAGGAAAATATAGTATTTTACTTCAAAATAGTCTTTTAATATAATTTATTTATATGGGTATATTATCTTTATAATTGGTTTAATGTTTAATTAGATTATATTTTTACCTTTTAATCCAATGCTGGTCATTGAAATTAATTTTACATTGAAATTGGACAAAAACATGTGTCGATCTTTTGATAGTTAATATTTCATAAAAACATCAATTTTATTTTGGAAAAGGGAATTAATTTTAAATAAATTAATCCAAATAATATATTTTTAATTTTTTAAAATAGATATAATTTTTTAATTCTGAATATCAAATATATATTATTCTGAATTATCAGTAATTTTCTAAAATACATCAATTTTTGTTGAATAGTGAATCAGAAAACTCGTAGTTAAAAACTAACATTTTTATTTAAATTGAATTGTACTACTTTGGTGAATTTAATTTCAAAAATCTGACATACATGGTTGTAATTTTTAAGTAAAATTTTGTTCAATTAGAAGAAAATACTTTTTGTAGAATAGTAACATTTTACTTTTGTCTATAACTGTTAAAGATAAATAGTGTAATTCAAGTTAAAAAGAATATAATAATAATAAAAATTACCTTAATAGTTGTCCTATAATTATTGGATGAATCATGGAAGACCATTGGTTCCCTTGGGTTTATTTTGGTACCCCAAAAATCCACTTATTTGTAACAATGACACATTATATTGATTAATTTAAAGTAAAGAGAAAAATGACATAAACAAATATCATTTAGTAAATTAATTTTACATGGGGTTATATAATTTATGTATTCTACTATAAATATTATTTTGAAAGCTAAAAACATTTATTAAATCATTTTTTATAATTGATAGAAATCAAATAAATAAAATTATTTATGATATTATAATGATGTAATGTTTGCCTCATTAATAAATGATTTAAATAAATAATATTATAAATATTAAAACAATACCCAAAAAATGTCCAATTATTTTTGAATGTTTTTATTTCGAAAATTTCTCATATTATCTTGGATATTAGTTATTTTGGGACCTTTTTTAGACAAAATTCATTATATAATAGAATTATATTTTCACACTTTCCAAATGATCCCATTCTCCCCCTTATAAAAATCCCCAACATCTAACCCATTACTCACACCTCTCAAGCCTCATGGATCGTCCAAAACGTGACCAAATAAGCTCTTAAGATCCCTTTATTCCACATTTAAGTCCTAACATAGGCAGAACATAATTCCCGAAGCCTTTTTGGTTCAACCCAATGGGAGTTACCCGAATTAAAGGTAAATATTTCTCATATAATTTTTTCTATTATTTTACTTCTCCAACACCTAAATTTTTTTATTATTTTCTTTTATAATAACAAAATTATCCCCAATAGACAATGATGTTGTAATTAGAAGGATTATAACAACACTTTTACAAACCTATATCTAATGGGTAAAGAACAAATTGTTTCTGGGGATGGAAAACTAACACCTCATGAAATGATGATTGTTCAATTATCTCCTACCACCTCTCATGGTGGACATTAAGATTCCAATTTTTTTATATATGATATATATTATCATTAGGTTTTCTTTATTAAAATTTTTTTTCAGTTTATTGCATACCTTTATAGTTAACATTATGGGTAAACATGACAATTTCATTTGAGGAAATGTCGACTACCACCCTCTCAATGTGATATGACTTGTTAATACCATATGTGGGACATATAAATGATGACGTTAATGATATTATATACGATATTATACAGTAATTGAAATATAACTATGTATCATTATGATTTAATTCATTTAAAATAATATATAGAAATGAAATCAGAGTTCATGTGTACGTACGTCTTACCGTCTCCATGAACGGTGCATTTCATTTCTTACCTCAAAATGTTATGTACTATTATAAATAATATATATATTGAATATAAAAGATATATATGATATCTAAATAATTAATATCATTCTAGATATAATAAACTTTTGACTACATGAACAACAAGTAATTATAAGAAGTATATTTTTTACTCAAGTACCAAATATCGACAAAATAACCATTATTAACATAAATGATTACATAATGTTTATAACTTGGTAATAACATAAATAAAAGGAACATTAAATTGGAAAAATATTTTTAATAAATTAGAAATTAACTTAAGTTTATTATTCTAGATGTTCCAAAATGAACGGGTCAAGTTGAACATGATGTAAGGGACCTGGTCTCAATCACATTTCATTGAGACATATTTTGTTTTAATATAAGACATTATTTTACACAGTGTATAATACACTTTGACTTTTACTTTTATACAAATCTAATCTTCTCTCTACTTAGAATATTACTATATAACAATAAAATAATTTTTCTTTTAATTTACGCGATGACAACGACCTTTTCATTACTGCGAGTAATATTTTATCTTTGGCTTCCTTAACAAGATATAATGTATTCAAAAGGAAAATAAATACCATATACTCTTTTATATATTTTGGTATTGAAAATGGTTTTTATAATGGATTTGTTATGTAAAAATATTTAAATGATATATTTTTATTGAAATGTGGAAATGTTATCTTTATTTTATGTTTGTTTTTTATATGATATGAATATGTTATGGTTTATGGGAATTGTTACATATATAGGTTGTTCCATGATAATCCTAGAGTGGGTGAGCTAGAGATAGCTCTCAAATGCATTTGGTAACATGACAGAGTTAAATGTCAAAGTTTCTCCTAAGAGATTTATGGGATATACTGTGTTGGGAATTCCAAATATTACTCCCTACGTAGCTTTGATAGCTACAATGTATGCATGATATGGATGCCACAAGTTACCTTTTTTATAATGACCCTTCCCCCAGGGCCCGTGTCGTGAGTACCCCAAGCCCACCTCCCATTGGCCCGGGGATGGAGATTAGAACCAAAGCCATAATTCCCTAAAATTGTGAAAGCATTTACTTTGTAACCTATAAACACACACAATAGAGCATGAGCTTGAAACAAAACACTAAGTAAAACTGTATAACAAAATTGTGGCGAAAGTAAAAGAGGCTGGAAATACAGGCCGAACAGTAAAGTATAATAAACTGAAAGTACGATAGAAGAATGGAAAAACTACTACTAGAACGTCTTTGGAGGTTCCTAAGTGAATGGTAGGTACATATCGCCTCCTCAAAACATCAGTTCCATCCGTATCCTCCGTGTACCATCACACTGTAAGGTCTACCCTTGGTATCATCTAGTCCTAGTAATATTAGCCTCGGTCAGCGTAATATTTCATCTACATCCAACACAACGAGGTGAGGGCAAAACCCATGTAGGGGTGATCATTACAATACCTAGTAGGGACCCCGAGACCCTCAAGATCTCCCAAACTCCAACAAGGATAAACCACAAAGTATTAAATCAATAGATTACCCTATTTTGGTATATACCTATACATATAACAAAGTTCTCACGTAATCAATGTCAATCAGGAGGTAAATGCAATATTTACTAACTCGGCTCACAGAGGTATACGTCTTATGTAGAGAGAAATAGATGATTAGAAGTAGCCACTGAATTATCTACATTTCCGCAACCACGTAGGATCCTGGTATAGTAATCTGAGCTGTCGAACCCAAGTAGGATATTGGAAGAGTAATCAAAGATGTCGAACCCACGTAGGATTCTAAAATAGTAGTCAGAGCTTTGGAACCCACATTAGATCCTAGAACAGTAGTCAGATCTGTCGAACCCATGTAGGATTTCTTTATCACAAAGCAGCCAGCCACAGGGTTCACGCAAAAAGCTCTCTTGATTACGAGAGGGTCTTCTCCTCAAGAAAAGTGTTGATACATCAACTTCCACAAATTCCCATGAAGATGTATCCCAAAGTTCCACCATGTCATAGGCGTCTCAATGCAATAGACGGTGCGTTAATCAGACGCCCGGTCTGTGACTTATTAGCCTTTTAGTCCCATGGGCCTGGTTGGATTCGTGCTCGATCTGACTTGACCATATCTCAACTATTCCCAAAACTCCAATGTGGTATACACAAAGGGATCATCTCACTCCAAGAATACCAGCGCCACTGATGGTTCGTCAAACGGATGTCCGGTGCCAATGATATGGCCACAAGAATGTAAAAGATCGGTAGTAGGCCCAGGTCCGGTCCGACCTGATCAGACCAACCCGACCCATCTTAGTCTGGGCTGAACCGGTTTGGGTTGACCCTTCCAGACCCGTTGGGTCTGGCCTGTTCCGTCGGCAGTCCGGCTCGATGGGTTCAGCACAAAAAGTCATGAGGGTGGTTTGGCCTGGAGGGGGGGGGTGCATATGCGGCTCACCCCAAAGGGAAAGATCTAGTTCTGCCCAGAGCATTGTGTGGGGTTCGGATGTTCGACTCGGACAGAGCACCGCAAGGTGAGTGGCTTGAGCGGGTCAGCCCAGATGACTGAGTCCATTTCAGCCAAAGCCGCGAGGGTTGCAGCTTAGATGGCTTGTCCCGGATGGTCGAGTCCGGTTCGGCCAGCGGCGGCGCAGGGAGTGCAGGGCACGTGGAGGTCAGAGGACGGTGTGGCTCAGGCCAGTAGAACCGGTGTGGTACGGCTAGGGTGCCACGATGGGGGCCACTGGCCAACGTGGTTCAGGCTGGTGGGACTAGCACGGTGTGGCCGTGGTGAGGAGGGGCGATGGGGCCGGGAGGCGCGGGCGGCTGGGACGGCGTCAAGGTTCAGCCTAGGGGGGCGGAGCTGGTTCAGCCTGTGGACGGTGTGGATGGAACCAGTTTGACCGTTGGACAGTGCGGCCGGAGGGCGGCAAGGCTCGTGGAGGCCGCGGGTAGCACTTTCTTTGCCTACGTCTCATTTTTCACCTCGTCGCCTCATCGCCATGCTGAAGAACATCACAAATAAAAATGGCGGAGGAGTTGGGCCATGTTGGTTTGGCCCACACCCTCCATGTTTAGGGTGGTCACAAGCGGTTCATAATAACGAAGAACAACAACCCTCCTACAAAAGTAAAACATCATCGTTCTTCATTTTGAATGAAATAACGAACATTGAAAATAATCACACATAAAATAAATTAAACCACTAAATTGATTGTTGCTCGTCGACAGAGTCGCAGGGAAGAAGACGGAGTTGTCATTATTCATCGATTCTACCGCACACATCTAATCTTGATCTCGGGCATCAGTTTGTTGACGATGATGAGGAGGGATGGTCGGTTGAATATGTCGCATGTAGGTTAGAATCAATGGATGAAGGTTGAAGGGGTTCATTCTTCAAAGTCAGTGGAATTCTTCATTGGGGGCATTCTTCATTCTTCATTGGCGAGAGGTTTTCTCTCAAAATCCATAATCCTCCTTTTCCAACAATTTTCCAACCAAAATAATAAGAATCCAAGGTAAGATATTATAAAATATTTCATTGGAAAAAGAATACAAAAAGGATGAATTAATTAATTTAGCTCAACTTAATTATTTCATGAGGTTGACACAGTAAATTAAAGATGAGGATTTGGCATAATAAAGGAGGGGGGTGGAGAGACTGTCCCTCGTTAATGAGGGGAGTTGAGAGGTTTTCCTCTCACACCATTATTATGGGGTTTAGTCCCGGGTGGTCCTCACATTATAACCTCTCGTGGGAGTTAGGTTTGGGTTGGCCTCACCACAATAACCTCTTATGGATGGTTATGGTCTGGTGGTCACCACAATTCCAACATCCAACTTCAAAGAGGAGGTTTTAACCAAAAAATAAAAATAAATCTACAAAAATTTATTTTTATTTTATTCATTCACTAAAAACCCAAAAAATAACTATAATTCTCGACCAACTTCCATCGAGGTGAAAGTCTTCTTAAGAGAATATTGGTGTTGTGAGTTCAACGGTGCCCTGATATTTCAATTACAAGCACCGGTTTAAAAGTTATAAAAACACAGTCTTATGTTTGCTGAATGTACATGAAAAAAATCTTAGAAATTTATTCCAGGCACATCGGGTCTCAGAATCTTGTGCCATCAAATTTTTAAGACTCATAATATTTCCTTGTAATAAAAAAAATTCCACAAAAATTCTGGGTCATTACATTCTCCCCATCAATGTATATATGTCCACATAAGGTAAATATTGAACTAAGGGAACATGTTGGGGTACAGAGCACACATATTATCCTCCCACTCACATGTGATCTCCTGTAGGTTCCCATGCTTCCAGCGAATGCACACCATTGGTATTGACCATCCATGGAGGACTTGCTCCTATCGATCATCAATCTCCAATGGGACCTTCGTAAATGTGGCCCCATCATCGACATCTAGTTCACCAAGTTGATGATGTGAGAATGGCCATGCACATATCTCCTCATCCAAGATACGTGGAAGATGTCGTGCACTCGATGCAACTGAGGTGGAAGTTCTAAGAGGTAATCCACTCACCAACTCTACTGAGGACATGAAAAGGTCCGCCGAATCTTAGAGATAAATTCTGGCCTTAGCCAAATCTCTATAGACCTCATCGAGGTGAGACCTTTAGAAAGATTTGGTCTCCATCCTCGAACTTCAGAGGCCTCCTAATCCTCTCAGCATACAACTTAAGCCTACTCTGTGCAGTTTTCATCTACTCCTGGATGATCTGCACCTTCTCCATGGTAGCTTGGACCATCTTTGGTCCCATTAGTGCTGACTCCCCAGGGTTAGTCCAGTATAAGGATGATCTGAAAGGTTACATGTATTATGCCTCCAACGGTGCCTTCCTAATGGTGGAGTGATACTATTGGGGTTTGAAAACTCCACCAAAGATAAGTGATCCTCCTAAATGCGACCGAAGTTGAGGACACAATCATGCAACATTTCCTCGATGTTCTGAATGATCCGCTCAGTCTGACCATTCTTCTGAAGATGGAAGGGGGTTCCCAAATGAAGTTGTGTCCTAGAAGTCTCATGCAACCTCTTCCATAGTTGGGAAGTAAAACATGTGTCACTATCTAGACAATCGTCAAAGGTACACCATGTAGCTGGACAATCTCTTGCACGTAGAGGCATCCCAAGCTCTCTACTGAACCATGGTCTCTGATCGGTAGGAAGTGGGCCGACTTGGTTAGTCGGTTGACGATCACCCAAATAGAGTCATGAAATCTTGATGTACGTGGATGTACCATAATTAAGTCCATGGATTTCACATCCCACTTCCACTATGGGACCTCTAATGGATGAACCAAGCCTGTTGGTACCTGATTCTCTACCTTCACATGCTGACAAGTGAGGCTTCGAGAGACAATCTCTGCAAATACTTTCTTCATTCTCGGCCACCAGTGCTATCGTCGGAGGTCCTGGTAAATCTTCTCCACTCCTGGATATACCTCTATAGGGGATGTGGGGAACTCCATCAACACTTCCTGTTGAAGTGACACTAGAACCATGCTACGTCCTATGAAAAGGATGACATGCTCCCCACCTTCAAAAAATCCATCAGGTTCCTGCCATGTGGATATCGGAGCACGTCGTATCTTGTAATCAGCTTCCCCATGTTGCAACCTCCCTGACTCACTAAAGAAGTTGGGGAGTGATCATAAGAGTCTAAATAAAGGATGCTCCATCTCTATCTATAAATGATATTTGTTAAGAATCCAGCTGCTCTGTTTCCTCACCTAGCAGTTCTATACCAGATCTCTTACTGAGCACATCTGCAATAACATTCCCCTTACCAGGAGTATAGAGTATCTCTAAGTCATAGTCCTGGAGGAACTCATGCCAACATCGATGTCTCAAGTTCATGTCCTTCTATGAGAATATATACTTAAGACTATTTTGATCAGAGTACATGGTAAAATGTTCACCCATCAGATAGTGCAACCACATCCTCAAGGAGAAGTCCACTACAACTAACTCCAGGTCATGGGTAATGTAGTTATTCTCATGTTGTATCATCTACTGAGAACCATATACGATCACTTATCACTCCTGCATCAGGACACATCTTAGTCTAGTCCCTAATGTGTCGCAGTAGTCTAAAAACCATATTCCCTCCTCTAGAAGCCTCAAGATGGGGGCACTATTCAGCCTCTTCCTCAGCTCTGGAAAGCTCTTCTGGCATCTATCCGACCACACTAAGGGTTTCCCCTTCTTCTTCTAGGATGATAGTGGCGCTGCAGCTATAGAGATATCTAGCACAAATCTCCAGTAATATCCAACTAACCAAATGAAACTTTATACCTTTGTAACACTCCTAGGTGGCTCTTAGGAATGTACCACACCAATCTTCACTGGATCCATTGCAAATCTAGATTCCGATATGTCGTGTCTAATAAAGAGAACCTTTTGGATCTAGAACATTAAATTCCAAAGTTTACCATAATTCTAGTGCTCTCAGAGTGTGTCCAGTACTACCCGGTAATGACAGGGATGCTCTTTCTCAGTATTCGAGTAGATCATAATGTCATTGATGAAGACTATGAATAATCCATCTAGGTATTGCTACAAAATATTCTTCATGAGTCCCATGAAAACTACTGGAGAAATGGTTATGGCGATAGTTATAACCAAGAACTCAAAGTGGCTATACCATCATCTGAAACCTGTCTTTTTTAGATCCTCATCTCGAACTCTGATCTAGTGATAGCCTAATATGAGGTCTATATTCGAGAACCACCACACTCCCTTCAGCTGATCAAAGACGTCGTCAATCCTCGGGAGTGGGTAGTTGTTCTTCACGGTCACCAGGTTTAGGCGACGGTAGTCGACAAAATTTCTCAATCTCCCGTCTTCCTTTTTGGAAAACAAAATCAGGGCTACCCAGGTAGAAACACTAGATCAGATGAATCCCCTCCCCTACATTTCCTCTATCTATACTCGCCGCTCACAAACCTCTGCAGGAGCTATCAGATACGCTGTTGTAGATATCATTGTCGTCCCAGGGTATATGTTAATATAAAAGTTCACCTCTCTACTAGGTGGTAAACTAGGGACATCATCAAGGAAAACATACACATACTAGTCCACCATTACAGGATAGCTCATACTCTCCATATCAACTACTCCAAGTGTTAGGTTGGCCAATTGATGAGTAATCGACTGCACGCTCCTCTGAGTAAGTCCGTCTTGTGCTGCAAAGGCTCCATTCTCACCGGTGAAGGTAAACCTAGTCCCATTTTTATGGACATACCACACATTGCATCTAATACAGTCAATATAAGCATGGAATATTGATAACTAGTCCATACCAAAGATGGATTCGTAAGGCCTCGACGCCACTATGAGGAGATCGCAGCCGATGTTCTTGCCTCCTAGTGTAAGCTGACAGTTCCGGCACTAGTGCGTAATCATCGAGTCTACTCCCGTATGAATCTCTAGCCATAAGGCTTGAGCCAATAGCTCCATTGGAATCTCAAATCTCTGAATAAGGGTGGTTACAATGAAAGAGTGATTGGATCTTTTGTCTATAAGAACTACAGCTATGGTGGATTAGACACAGATGGCACCTCGTATCTAATCTGGAGTGCCATGATTGTAAGACTCAACTGCATAGAGCTGAGGTATCGCCTATCCACCTGCTCCCTATAGCTAGAGAGGACCTCAAGGTGGTTGTGGGGGTAGGAAATTGAAATGTCCTCCACCACCTACTGCTTGGCCAGCTCCTCTACCATGCCTGCCTGCTCCCTGTGGACCACCACTGTCAAACCTATGCCTCTGTCTGGGTGGTCCCTCAACTATCTAATGATAATCTACACTGCGGGTCAGATAGTCTCAAGCCACGTTACACATCCCGTCACATGCATAGTAGTACATTCTCCATGTACGACTAGATCTGTCTCGTGTGCCCCACACAACATAACCTGTATCTTGAATTCGTCCACCGGTTGGCCTGGTCCACTTGGATCTATATGACATCTTTCAACTACTAGCTATAGAAGACTCCGCTATGTGACATCTGGTGGTGGGTCTCTCTGATGGTGACTGGAGAGCAAGAAAACACTCCACTAAGAGGGCTCTCTCCAACACCTCCGCCAAAATTAGGATGCTGAGGGAGATAATCAAACCCCTGATCTCTCACCTGAGCCCCTTCTCGAAGGTCCGGGCCCTGAATAACGAGTCTCTCACCATATCTTTGGAGTAGCGTGAGAGTTCGTTGAACCTCGCTGAGTAATGTGCCATCGTCATGATGCCATGCTTCTGATGAAGTTTTTATTGTATCCACACTGCACATAGGGTGTCTGGGACAATCTCTGCCTGAAACAGGCTCTCGAAGTCTTCCTAGAGACCTGTCTCCTCGTCATGCACCTGGAACATCAGGCTCTACCATCTTCCTGTTGTTTCCTAAAGGATACAAATGGAGTGGATCAACATAAGGTCTTCCGGTGTCCCTAAAAGTCTAAAGACTCTCATAACAGCCTCCTTCAAATCCTCGGCTGCCCACAGGTCCATCTCACCCCTGAACCTGGGCAGCATCAGCCACTGGAACTCATGTAACGCACTCAGGCAGCATGCAGTCTCTACTATTGGGGCTGGTGGCATCAGTGTCCCAATGGGTATTGGTACATATGGTGCCTCATTTCTGATAGGGCTCTGCACTGAGGCCTCATTTCTCAGTGGGCTACAATCTCATACAAAGCTTGGAACCTTGGTTGGCTATCTACGTGTGGCCATCTTGAAAAAAAACAGGTCTGCCATGATCAATAAGTTATACTTTCTTAGCTAACTCGATGAAAACTTTTTAAAACAGACATGAAATCAGTGTTTTCGTTCACTGAGTCAGAAATTAGATTTCAGGGTCCTGGTGTATAGATACATCGGCCACCACCCCAACACTGGACTCCCCAATCTTAAAACCACACTCATTACCCTTAACAGTATTGCTTCATAGAAAAGATCAGAGTCCTAAGTTATGCGGCGGAACAGACTGTTCTAATACAAATTTTTCACATCCCTTCCCCTGGGGGCCATGTCGTGACTACTCCATGCCCGCCTTCCATAGGCCATGGGTGGGAGACTATCACTAAAGGTGTAATTCCCTAAAACTAGGAAGTCATTGCGTTTATAACCTATAAACACACCCAACATAGAACGAGCTGGAAACAAAACACTATGTAAAACTATATAATAAACGTTTGATGAAAGTAAAAGTGGCCGAAAACAAAATCCCAATAGAAAAGCACAAGAAACAGAAAGTAAAATAGAAGAAATGAAAAAACTGCCACTGGAATTTCCTCCGCAGTTCCTATCTGAAGGGCTGGTAAAGTTCGCATCCCCAATACTCCATGTCAGTCAATATCCTCCATGTATTATCACACCATATGGTCCACCTTGGGTACTGTCCAGTCCTTGTACTCTTAGCCCCAATTAGTGTTGTTCATCTTCTGCATCCAACACAATGAGGTGCAGACATTGCCTATGCAGGGGTGAGTATAACGATACTATGTAGGGACCCCAAGCCCCTCAAGGTATCACTAAATCCAACAAGGATAACCCACAATGTATGAAATCAATAGATAACCCCACATAGGTATATTACAATACATATACCAATGTTATCAACTAATCTATCTCAATCATGAGGTAATTAAAAATGTTACTGACTTGGCTCACACAGGTATACATCTTATTTAGAGAGATTATGATTATTAGATGTATCCACTGAATCATCTACCATGTCGAACCCACGTAGGATCCTGGAATAGTAATCAGAGTTGCCTAACCCACGTAGGATCCTGGAACAGTAATCAGAACAATGAAACCAACATAGGATCCTGGCATAGTAGTTGGAGCTGTTGAACCCACATAGGATCCTAGAAACTTAGTTGGAGCTGTGGAACCCACGTAGGATACATTTATCATAAAGCATCCCTCCATAGGGTTCCCGTACAAAGAACCCCTAATTCTGGGAGGGTCCTCTCCTCAAGACATGTTTTAATACATCAATTTCCATGAATTCCCTTGATGAAGTATCTCAACAGTCTTCCATGTGATATGGGTCTCAACGCAACAGGCGGTGCATCAATCGGATGATCGGTATCTGAGTTTTTATCCTTTTAGTCCTAGGTGCTCAGTTGGATTTGTTCTTGATATAACATGAATGTAACTCACCTATACCCAAAAATCCAGCGGGGTATAAAAAAAGGGACCTTCTCTCTTCAAAAATACCAGCGCCGCTGAAAGATCGTCTAATGGACGTCTGATACCAAAGATATGGCCAAAAGAAAGTAAAGGGTCAGTAGTTGGCCTGGGTCTGGTCCGACCAAGCCCGTCTTAGTCTGGGCTGACCCAGTTCGGGTCATCCTAGCCTGACCTGTTGGGTCCTACCTAGCCTGTTTGGATTGGCCATGCCTACTTGAGCCAACCCAGCAGGTCGCGAGGGTGGTGTGACCTTGAGGTGGGGGTGGGGGGCATAGGCGGCTCAGCCCGGAGCGCTTCAGGGTGTGCGGGAGGCCGAATCAGCCGGGGAGCCATAAGGGGCCCGACTCGGGTAGCTCAGCCTGGAAGGCTAGGCCCAGTTTGGCCAGCGCCGTGAGGGGTGTGACTCAGATTGCTCGGCCCAGATTGCCGAGGCACGTTTGGCCAGCATTGGCACAGGGCATGTGGGGTGCGCGGAGCACCCAGAGGCTAGATGCTGGTGCCGCTGAGGCCAGCGGGGCCTATGTAGTTCATACGGGGCGCCGCGAGGGGGGTCGAGGGCTGGTGTGGTTCGGCCATGGCGCTGGGAGGGAAACTGTGGGCCAGCACAGTTCATGCCTGTGGGACAGGTGCAGTTCGGCCTCTGTGAGGCAAGGACGACGGGGTCAGGATGTGCGGGTGGCCGGGAGGGCACTGTAGTTCGGCCTGATGCAGCAGAGCCCATTCGGCCACTGTATGGGGTGGCCGGGACCAGTTCAGTTGGTGGATGTTGTGACCCGTGGGCGGCATAGGACGCAGAGGTCGCGGGTGGCACAACTATTGCCTGTGACGCATTTGTCATCTCATCGCCTCACCGCCTGGCTGAAGAACATCAAAAACAAGAACGACGAAGGATTCGGTCCATGTTGGTTTTCCCGCACCATCCATGTTTAACGTGGTAGCAAGAGATTCATAAGAACGAAGCACAACAACCCTCCCGCAAAAGAAAAAAATCATCGTTCATTGTTTTGAAGGAATGGAAGAACATGGAATATAATCACACTTAAAAGAAATTAAACCCCTACAATAATAATTGTTCTTTGACGAAGTCGCGAGTATGAAGACGGAGATGTCATCATTCGTCGCGTCTGCCACACACTTCAAATACCAAGGTCCTGCGTCGGTTTGTTGATAACGATGAGGAGGGAAGGTCGGTCAAAGATGTCCCACATCGGTAGGAGTCCATGGATGAAAGTCAAAGGTGATTGTTCTTTAGAGTCGAAGGCATTCTTCGTTTGGAGCATTCTTCATTCTTTGTTAGCGAGAGGTTTTCTCTCAAAATATCTAATCCTCCATTGCCAACCATTTTCCAACCAATCGAATACGCATCCAAGGTAATAGATTATAAAATATATAATTGGATAAATAATTCAGAAAGGGTGAATTAATTATGTTGGCTCCACTTAATTAATTCATGAGGATGGCACAATAAATTAAAGAGTTGGATTTTGAACATTAATAGAGGGGGTGGAGAGAATATCCCTCATTAATGAGGGGAGTTTAGAGATTTTCCTCTCCCACCATTATTATGGAATTGATTCACAGGTTGTCCCCACATCGTAACCTCTCACGAGAGTTTTGTTTGGGTCATCCCACCACCATAACCACTAATTGGAGGTTATGGTCAGGTAGTCCCCACACTTCTAATATCTATATTCCATGTGGAGGATTTAACCAACAAATAAAAATAAAGCTACACCACTTTATTTTAATTTATTTCATTCACTAAAAATGCAAAAACTAACTTTTATTCTCGAACAACTGCCATCGAGGTGAATGTCTTTTTAATAGAATAATGGTGTTGCGAGTTCAACGGTGCCCTCAGACTTCAATTCTGAGCATCAGTTCAAAAACTATAAAAACCTGCTCATACGTTTACTTAATGTACCCAAAGAAAAAAATTAGAAATTGAATTTGGGCACACCGGGCCCTGTAATGATGCACCATCAAATATCGTGGACTCGTAAAATTCCCATGAAATTACAAAATTTTTTTCCCATAGATATTCTGGGCCTTTAAAATTATGGTTAATGTTTTCTATGTTTAATTCATAAATCTTATGATTTCCTGAGGTATGTTAAAGAGCTTATGTTATGTATGAAATGATGAACAAATTTTTTCTTTCATTGTATTATTACCCTTATAGATATTTTTATGATCATACAATGTTTTGAAAATTTTTTCACCTTGCTTAAAGATGAATAGGGTGAAGGTTGGGATCATGAAAAGGTCATGCTATCTAAGACCTGGGAGAATACATGACTCATAATTTACAAGTTTTTATATTATGATAAAAATAGAAACGGAGTATAAGTGTCTACCTAATTTTTTTTATATAGTGTAATAGTTATGAACTAATACTCAAAAAATCAATACCTGAAATGATCCTCAATGTGAATTTTTCATTTAATTCAAGACTATGTAATGTTTATAGTCAAGTCCTTATAGTTGGTATCAGAGGTTGGTTTAGATAACATTAGGTGTTAGGGTATTGTTAAATTAATATCCATAAATTAATTTATATTAATATTGAAATGATTTCATTACAAACTAACATGTTTTTATCCTTAGATATCATTATGTTCAGAAGGGTTTTCCAATGAGGATTAAGGGCAGCTATGTTGGGACGACATCAGAAGGAAGACAACCTTCCACAATAGTAACCTGAGATGGTCAGAATTGGAATTGAACAGTTTGTTGGAGTGATGGAATAAATGACATAGTATATAAATAGTTTTGGTTTCCATGCACACGATCAGAAAAATCCCCCATAGAGGAACATGTCAATAGTGGAGTAATTCAGGTGGTAAAATACACCATTATTCAATGGATCATCAATCCATATTATATAGCTGATGGGTGGATTAATGCATTGGAGAACTTTTTTTATGTCCTGTGGTATTAAGATCATCAAAAGGAGAGACTCGTTGTTTATCATTTTGAAGGTGAAACTTATCAGTGTTGATCGACAGTGAAAAATATCAGGGATGGTGAAGAGATTGATTCTCCTGATTGGGATGATTTCAAAGTTATTATTCTTGAAAATTATTTTCCTAAGGTGGTTCATCTTAATAAGGGAAAACAATTCCAATAATTGAGGAAGGAGGATGAATCAATGGCTGCTTATAATGAAAAATTCACTCGACTAGCAAGGTATGCTCTAAATTTCATAAGAGGTCTTGATAGTAAAATAAACTTTTTTAACTCAGGAATAAAGCCAATGCATTGATAGTCATTAGCTTATCGTGAGGTCAAAATATATGAAAAACTAGTTCGATGTACGAAGAAGGTGGAAATGGAGTTTTCTAATGATCAAATGTTCTTTTAGAAACAACAGAATAAGAGTTCAAGGTGGTATGTGATGGGGGAGATCTCTTAAAAAAATTATGATTGTAAGAAACATAATTTTACAGTCAGTGAAAATTGTGGTAAAAATCATGCTGGGGAATGTCTTTTGAATTCTGTTAAGTGCTACAGATTTGGTAAAATTAGGCATAAGGATTGTAATTTCATTGAAAATGTGCAGGGTAATGTTAAAAAAATCAGATTTATAATTAGAAAAATTATTTATCTATAGTGAAATGGGTCATTATGAAAATGAGTGTCCAATAAAGAACTGAACTAAGGGAATGCAACCAAACTACAAGTTGAAAGGGGTTGTAAAGTCCATTTCAATAACTTCAGTAGATTTTAGGCCATCAAATGATGTAGTATCGGATATACTATTTGTCTGTTCATATTATGCCAATGTGTTGTTTGATTTGAGTTCTACACATTTGTTCATTCCTGTAAAGTATTCTAGTAAATTGAGAATTCCATTTGAAAATATTAATCCTAAAATTATGGTAAAAAATGGAGGAAATTATGAAGGAAAAAGGAAATTATATGAACCTTCTTGTCCTTGTGTGAAGAAAGAATCTACCAGCAAACCTTATTGTTTTTCCTCTAGTAGAGTCAGTTGCTATTTGGCGAATGGATTGACTTTCTGTTTATCCATCTATGATTGACTATAGTGCTAAAGAGGTTTATTTTCAAAAGGATTTTTAGTTTTTGTACAAGAATGAAACCTTAATTTTAATAACATATCAGGAAGCTGAAAAAATAGTAAAATATGGAAATGAATGTTACCATGAACATATTTTTGAAAACTAATACACTATTCTGATTAAAAATGTAACAGTGGTAAATGAGTACCTTGATGTTTTTCTGGATGAGTTCCCAGGTATTATACATAATCAGGATGTTGAATTTGTTGTTCACATAGTTCATGATACTAATACAATTTCAAAACCCCATTATCGAATGTCTCCAATTGAAATTTTAGAGATAAAGAAATAATTTCATGAGTTATTAGTTAATGGTTTCATTCGACCTAGTACATCATCTTGGGGTGATCTTGTCTTGTTTTTTAAAGGGGATTATTTTTCAATGAGACTTTTCATTGATTATTGAGCATTGAATAACATCACTATTAATAAAAATTATCATTTTCCTCATATCAATGATTTGTTTGTTCAGTTACAGGGAGCTCTGTATTTTTCAAAGATTGATTTGAGGTCCGGGTACCATTAGTTGAAAGTAATGGAAGAAGATATTCTGAAGACCATGATTCGTACTAGATATGGCCATTATGAATTTTTAGTTATGCCTTTTGGTTTAACTAATGCACCTTATGTATTCATGGATCTTATGAATAGAATATTCCATGACTTTTTGGATAATTTTTTGGTTGTCCTCATTAAGGATATTTTGGTTTATTCTAAAATTGATGTGGAGCATGAATGTAATTTAAGGGTTTTATTACAAACCTTCAAAGAAAATAATCTATTTGGGAAAATTTGGTAGTGTGAGTTTTGGTTATAGAATATTTCTTTCCTTGGTCAAATTGTTTCGAAAAGAGGAATAACTGTTAATCCTTTTAAAAAACTGTTCTTAAGGAATTTCCAAGACCAAAAAATATGACTAAGATTCGTAGTATTCTTGGGTTTTAAGGTTATAAAGGGAGTATTATTGAAATGTTTCCATGGTTATCAAGTCCAAAGACAATGTTAACTCGAAAAGGTATTATGTTCTTTTGGGAAAAAAAAGTGATGACTATTTTCGAAAAATTAAGAGAATATTGGAAAATGCTTTAGTTTTGGCACTACCTTTGAAATATGGTTAGTCAGTTAACAAAACTGGTGATTAATTGAGGAGACATGGTTGTTCCCTTATGCAAAATGATCGGGTAATTACTAATGCTTCAAGTTAGTTGAAAACTAATTAGATAAATTACCATACACATGATTTGGAATTAACTGATGTTGTTTTTTTCTTAAAAAAATTGGAGGAATCATTGGTATAGAGAAAATTTTGAAATATATACTAACTACAATGTTTAATGTATATATTCACTCAAAAATAATTAAAAATGAGATAGATGAGATGGATGGAATTAATCAAGGATTATGATTTCATGATTCTTTACCATCTGGGACAAGCAAATAATGTTTCTGATTCATTGAGTCGAAAAATTAATGCTTCATTAACCATGCTATGTATGGAATGATATCCATTGGTTTTTTATTTTATGAACATTGGAATATATTTTTTGGTGCATGAAATTCTTATGTTTTTTTGAGGTTTCATTGAAATCATCCTTATCAGACAGAATTATGCATGCTGAGAAGGAAGACAGTGAGTTGCAGAAAAATGAATAGTTGATTTAGAGGGGTATGTTACTTGAATTTAACATGGATAATGATTGCGTTTTGAGTTTTGGAAAGAGAATATGTGTTCCTTTTGATTCAATGTCAAATAATGAGTTGTTATAAGATGAACATAGTTCCCTTTTTTGGTTCTTCTTGGATTTACTAAGATATAAATAGATATTCGAGAGTATTTCTGGTGGGATAGAATGAAAAAAGATATTGGTGATTTTATTTTGAAGTATTTGACTTGTTAGCTGGTTAAAGTAGAGCTCTAGTTACTGAAATAAATGCTACAGTATTTACCTCTTCTAATGTGGAAATGGGAAAATATATCCATGGACTTCATTGTGGGATTAATTAATAAATCTCGAAGTTATAATCCAATTTTGTTTATTGTTGATCGGTTGACTAAATCTGTTCATTTACTTCCTATTCGAGATACATTGTCTCAAGATCAACATTCTCGGTTGTATGTTAAAGTGATAGTCAGGTTTCATGGAGTTCCCCTCTCCATTGTATTTGATCGTTACATATAACATTTATAATGGCCTTTAAATGTCGCTGGGAATTGAATTAAATTTTACTTAGCTTCTCATCCTCAATCAGATGGGCAGTCAGAATAAAAAATTCAGACCTTGGAAAATATACTACGTGCTTGTTCACATGATTACCAGGGATATTGGGACCAACATATTTCATTGGTTTAATATTCATATAATAAAATTTTTCATTCAGATATACAAATGTCTCTATTTGAGGCATTATATGGGAAGGGGTGTTGGACTGCATCTTTTAGGGATAAAGTAGTTGAAAAGAAGTTGATAGGACCAAAATTAATAGAAGTAATGGAAGAAAATGTTCTGTTGATTTAGAAGAATACTAGAATAGAACAATTTAGGAAGAAATGATATGTGAATAACAAGAGGAAGGTTATTTTATTTGAGGTAGGTGATCAATTCCATCTCAATGATTATCCATAGATATTTTTGATGTGTTTTAGTTATAATGAAAAGTTGAGTTCGTGGATCATTGGAACGTATTAAATCATAGAAAAAGTTTGATCAGTTGCATATAAAGTGGATTTACCTCCATGTTTGTCCTTGGTACACAATATTTTTTCCTATATGAATGTTGATAAGTTATATTCTAGATCCATCTCATGTTTTATGTCCTGGGTTAGTTCAGCTGGAAGAAAATCTCTCATATGAGGATCAACTAGTTCAGATTATTGACTGTAAATAGAAACTGTAGCGGAATAAGGTGATTAACCATGTAAAGGTATTGTGGAAACCACAAATGGTTGAAAAGGCAATGTTGGAATATGGAAATTCTATGTGGGATAAAAATACCCCAACTTATTTGATAACCGAATAAAAATTGCGAAGATGAAATTTTCAAAAGGGGGGAGGATGAAAAATCTCAAGTAAATAAATAATTATATATTTTTATAATTATTAATATTTATGAAATAAATATTAACATTTCTTTAAGGGGGTTTCTATTTTCGATGGATTACCGGATACGCAACAATGAGTTTCATTGAAATATTACATTACTGATTAATAATGTAATAATATTATTTTAAATGTAGTTAACACCTAAAAATTGTATTAGATGGAATGAATAGAACTAACTAAAATATTATTATACATTCTTTTTAAAAAATTGTATATGTATCCTATAAATTTTAGAGGATTAAAATGTGAATTAATCTAATTTTAAGCATAAATAATCTAATATTCATTAAAAGGACGATTTACCTCGTTTTAATGGTGAACCATAATTAAATATTATTTTGTCACTTTTATATATTAATTTTGTCAAAATAAAATTCTTCTTTAGTTTTGGGACATTAAAATTCACTTTTGTTAAAAAGAATTATTTTTCTTTTAAAATTCAAATCTTTTTAGGAATAGTGTCAAATACAATTTTTTAATTCAAAACTATCATATAATATAATTTATTTATATGGTTAGATTATTTTTTTAATTTGTTTTAAAGGTTAATTAGATTATATTTTTATCATTTAATCATATTTTGTATATTTTTATTAATTTCACATTGATATCAGAAATAAACAAGTGTCACTGTTTTGATAGTTAATATTTCTTAAAAACACGCTTTTGGTTTTGAAAACGAGAATTAATCTTAAATTAATTAATCTATGTTCTATGTTTTTAATTTTATAAAATATATATCATTTATTAATTCGTAATATCAAATATATCTATGGATGAATTTTTGGGAGTTTTCATAAAAACATCAATTTTTGATGAATATTGAATTTTCTATGTATTAGTTAAAATATGACTTTTCCATTTAAATGCAATTCTACATCTTCTGTGAATTGAATTTAGAAAATCATACATACATATTCATTATTATTAATTAAAATGTGCTTCAATAAAATTAAAATAATTTGTGGTGAATTGTAACTTTTGACATTTCTGTATCGTAGTTAAAGTTAAATAGGGTAATTCAAGGTAAAAAAATATCATAATAATAAAAAATTATCTTAACAATTTTCCTAACCCTATTGGATGAGTTATATCCGACCATGGACATCCTTGGTTATATTTTTGGATCTCATAGTGCCACTTAAGTGTGATGATGGCACATTATATTAATTAATTTTTAGTATAGACAAAAATTACAAAAACCAATATATTTTAGTAAATTTACTTTTACATGGGGTTATATACATAATATATTCGACTATAAATACCATTTGGAAATCTAAAAACACTTCCTGAATCATCTTATTTTTTATATAAATTATTACACATCATATAAATAAAATTATTTCTTATACATTAATGATGCAGTGTTTACCACATTAATAAATGATTTAAATAAATAATATTATAAATATTAAAGAAATATCCAAAACAGATCCAATTATTATTGTATTGTTTTATTTCGATAATTATTCATGTTATCATCTACATGAATTAGTTTTGTACCATTAGATACAGAAAACCAGTATATAATAAAATAATATTTTCACACTTTCTTAAAGATCCCCTCCTCCCCCTTATTAAAATCACTCACCTCTAACTCATTCCTCACACCTTTCATGCTCATTGGATCATCCAAAAGATGCCTAAATAAGCTCTAAATATCCCTTTATTCCACCTTGAAGACATAACTATGGCATAAGGAACTTCAATGGGGTCATTTTGGTTCAAACGAATGTGAGTTACCCTAAATAAAAGGTAATAATTTCTCGTAATTTTTTTCATTTATTTTAATTCTCCAACCCATAAACTATTTTTATTCTACTATTTTATAACAAAACCACTATCCTAAATATACTAGAATATATTTACCAGAAGAGATTGAACTACACATTCACACATCTCTATATAATTGGTAAACAATATACTATTTCTGTAGATGGAAAACTAATGCCTCACGAAACAATGATAGTTTGATTATAACATACTACCTCTCATGGTGTCCATTATGATCTAAACTTATTTACATATAATATAAATTATTTTTATTATTTCTTTATGCTTCTTTATTTTCCATTTATATCATACCATTATGGTTTCCATTATGGGTATACACGATCATTTATTTTTTGTACGTGTAAACTACCGCCCCCTCAAAGTGATATGACTCATTAATTCCATATGTGGGACATATAATGGATGAATTTAATGAAATTATATATATTTGATATTATACTGAAATTATAATATACCTATGTATAATTGTCTTATAATTTCAAAAAAAATTGAAATTAAAGTAGCATTAATGCGTACGTACGACTAACTGTCTCCATGAACGGTGCATTTCATTTCTTACCTCAAAATGATATGTAAAGATATAAATAGAAATATATAATTGTTATATAAGATATATATGATATCATTATCCAGATTATAATTCTAAATATAATGAGGTTTTGACCATGTGAACATCTTGTAATTATAATAAGTCCATTTTTGACTCAGGTACCAAATATCGACAAAACAATCATTATTAATTTAAAATATTACTTAATGATTATTAAATGGTAATAAGTGATATAAAAGCTATAAAAAACTTGAAAATGGATATTAATAATGTATAAATTATCTTTATTTTATTATTCAGGAGATTAAATAATGAATGGGTCATGTCGGACACAATGTAAGGTACTTCGTCTTAATATTCTTTAATTGAGGACTATTTTGTTTTAATACACGAAATTATTTTATACGGTGTATAAACCCCATTGACTATTAATTTTATTCAAAAGTAAATTTTTATCAACTAATCATTTTCAAAAAGACCAAATATAATGTTTCTTTTAACTTATGTGGTGACAATGACCATTCCTCCGACACAAGTATCATTTGATCGTTGGATTCCTAAACAATTTGTAATGTTTTTAATAGGAATATAAATACAATATACACTTTTAATTATATTGGTATTGGAAATGATTTTTATAATGCATTTTTATGTCAATATATTGAAATTCTATATTACGATTGAAATGTGGAAATTTTATCTTTCCTTTATGTGTTATGTATATGTTATGGTTCTTGGGCTTTGTTACGTATACAGGTGGTTTTGTGATAACCCTTTGGTGGCTGAGCCGAAGATGACTCTCCAATGTATTGGGTAGTGTGAAGGTGGTTAATGTGAATGTTTCTCCAAGAAGATTTAGGGAATATACTATGATTGGTTTTCCAAATATAACTCCATACGTTGGTGTGATAGCTACACTGTAAGTATGATATGGATACCAGAAGTTACCATTATGATTTAAGTTTTCTATGATTTATTTATAAATATTATGATTTAATGAGGTGTGTTAAAGGTATTATGATATGTATGAAATGATGAACTAATGTTTTCTATCATTGTTTTATAACCCTTACTGAGATTTTTATTCTCATCCCATGTTTTGTAATGTTTTTTACAGGACATAAAGATGAATAGGGTCAAGTAAGGGATCACAGAAAATTCATGCTATATAAAACATGGGACTAGACATGACCCCTTTTTAGGAGTTTTTTATCTTGTGAACAAAATGGAAATTGAGTATAATTTTCTACCATTTAATCTTTGAGATATAATGTAATAGTTATGGCCTAATTCTCTAAAACTCTAAACTAGAAAATTACTCAATGTGAATTATTAATTTAATTAAATATTATGTAATTTTTATGGATGATCCCTTATAATAATTAATCTAAATTATCTTTTAAATTAAATTAAAATGTAATTATGATTCTATATAAGTTAAATAAGAAGTCATTTATCAAAAAAATCAGTATTTCCTTTCTATCATGGATCATCTATGAGAGTTATAAAAAATTTTCTATATAACATTACATATAGGAGGTTTTCCTTTCTATCATGGATGTAATGGGTTTAATATATTTTTAATTATTTTCTTCACATTGATTGAGTGTATATCAATCCTTAAAATCCCAAAAGTGTTATAATATATAGGAAATGAATCATGATTCTAAAAATAATGGGGGAAATGATGAAATAAGAAATTTAATTACATATCATATTATTAGGAATATATGGAAATAAAACATTTAATTAAGTAAATTAAATATAATAATCATTTTTTTCAATTTCAGTGATGGTATTAAATTATTTGATAACCTAATAAATGTCGTAGCCATATAGAATAATATTCGATATAGAAGGCTATGAAATAGGCAAATTATTTAGTTTTTGTGCATTTTAGCAGAAACTTGTTTTTTACATTTATATCCTTGTATAGAATAAATCTTCAAATGAAAAAACATTTCATTGTTTTGAAATTTTGATTTCAATTCCAGATATAGGGAACTACATACCCATTGATATGGGATTCTCTTTATTTAAGTCGTATGTTATGATGAGTGATAACAAATATATGTTGAGATCATATTATATATTTTATTATAGGAATAAATAAAAAATATAAATCATAAAATTTTATTTATAAATAATAATAGGTTTTTGTTTCATGAAATTTTCAATTCTATCTTACTAATTGTATATAACATATTACATGATATAATGTTTTTTTATTTCCAAATATTAATTAAAACCTATAGTTTTTCAAATATTTATAAATTATTATAAAATAAATGTAAGGGTATTTTTTAAATTTATAATGTTGAGTAAATTTTATTTATTTATAAATTGTTTTTAGAAGATTAATTAGTAAAATATTATTCATTTATTAAAAAATATCTGTAAAATTAATTATTATTATGAAAATATTGTGTCATGTTTTATGAAATGATGAATATATAAATATATATATATATTGTAAGATAAATTAATAATGGGATAAATATTTATAAAATTAAGAAAAATATAATTGACTTTTATTTAAACATAAGATTATATATTAATTAATTAATATAAATTTTTTGACTTCTATTCTTTAATTGGCAAAATATTCAAACCTAATAAAAATTAGTTTTCATAATATTTTTAGTTATGGTAAAAATAATATTAATTTATTTATTATGATTACGTAAAACTATTCTCATAGTAAAATTGTATTATAAAGGATTTATTTCTCAGTCAATATATATTATTTAAATTAAATGTTTTATAATAATGAAAATGAGTGATTAGATTTTACAAATAAATATAATGTGTGTATATTAATTTATTTTTTGAATATATATAATACATTATTTAAATATTAATTTGTATATAAATTATTTTTATGGAATTTTGGTAAAATGTTTATCTAATATTTAAATATCAATATTTTTTTACATCCTGTGTTTTTAACCAGATGAAACTTTACAATGTAATTTATTTTTCGTTATATTTGATGTGTAGGATATTTTTAAAACTGACCAGCTAGAAATATTTTTCTAAGAGATGACACTACGATACTACATTTATTGGAATAGAACTAAATTAATTCATACTTAATTAGAAATAAATTAAATTTGATATTATTTTAATATTGACAATTTCAGTAATATAATTTTTATTATAATAAATAAAAAAATTATTATTATTGTTATGAAATTTTTATTTTTATTTTCTAATTTACTTTCAGAGAAGACCTAATGGGGCCTCCTCCACATATTGTACATGTCACGCGACCCCCTAGGGATTCCTAGTGACCAATGGGACCTCCCTATGCATGACCTCCCTCAGCGTGACCTTCTCTCCAAGAGACATGACACCCTTCAGCCGAACCTCATAGGTTCATGACACCCACCCTAGGGAACCTCTCAAATTCATTGATTCTAGCGTTATTTGTCATGATTCTCCTTAAATCATCATTGGAATCCACTTTTATCCTTCTTCTTTTTATTCTAGTTGTTTATTGGATCTCATGTCACCCAGTTTCCACTCTGCTTATCCTAGGTTTTTAGGATATTGTGTTTTTCAATTTTTATTTGGTGTTAGTGTGTATGAATCATTTATGAGTACTACCTTGTGCATGATTAAGAAACCTCCCCTGAACACGAGTTAGTTCATGTTTTTTTGGTTCCTCTACTATGTATTGTGTAGGGTTTACATATGGTCTTATCATCACTCAATTATAATTTTCGGGATTTTGTATTTTATGGATTCCCTATAATTTAATTGAGTTGTTTTGGTACTTTCCACAATCAAATTTCATCCGTTCATAACTTTTATAGTGTGATTTTAATGTATATAAGGCTTCACATGCATATGATTAAGTGTGTATATATATATATTCCATGTATGTGTTCCCTCATAAGGCCATAAATATGTTCATTGGGTTAAGCGATATATATATTTATGTTAATATATGTGTTTGCATGTGTGGAGAAGTTACTAGTGGTCATTGATAAATATATCAAGATCTAAGTGTTTGATATGGTTCTTTATTGGGGGAAAAATTATATACATTTTAATTAATGAAATCATTTAGTTCTTCTCTAAACTAAAATAAATTCTGTTATGATGTTGATAAATTTAGCTTACAACTTTGAGTAAAATGATTAATGTGGAAAAATGAATTATTTGATGAGAAATTCATATTTTCTAATAATGATGATCTAATAGAGGTGAGATGTCTTCAATATAAAAATTAATGAATCGATATTTATAACATGTTTGTCTTGATTGTTTCATTTGTGTTATTCATTCATTGATTTTTATATGGAAGATTAGTATTTTATATATATGATATGATTTAAAATTATAGAATTGATGATTAAAAATGCACAAATAAAATTTTTATATATAATGTCATGTTTTGTTATAATAAACCTCTAATTTAGTTGATCTGACATCAAGATAATAAGTAATGACAGACTGAAATTCTTTCTTCCTCTTTCATTGGAATTCATATTCAGTTGATGTCAATTATAGTTGTGGAATGTTTTGAAATTAACCTCTCTATTTATTCCAATATGATGTTTCCCTTTTGTATATAAGTGTTAAATGAATCAAGACACCTTTTAGGTTTTATGTACTCATATAGTATGAATTTCCCATGTAATCAATTTTTTTGTTTCACACATGAGTTACGGTAAAGCCAATACCTCATGTTAGCCAATGACATAGAGTTTCCATCTGAGTTGAGATGATTAGGAATGGTTCTTGGTATTGACCATGACTCATTATATCAGTATGGTTAATTTTTTGAATAGGTTTGTATGAATATGCCTCTTATAATAATTAAAGGGGAATAGTTTGGATAAATTTGATCAAATGGAATTGCATGGTCATCATGATATAATTTTTTAAAATTGAATTTCATAATTTTTTTGTAATGTAATTGATCATGGATTTTGAATTCCAAAAGAGGTATTCCCTTATAAACTGTATATTAAATACAATGACTCAATTATAATGGTTTATATGGCTGTTATTTCCATGCATTTTTCTTATGTTTTGAAACTTTTCATGACAATTGATATGTCCCTTTCATGTATGTCTCACGTTATACGTGCCAGAGGAAACACAAGTTCTATATTAATAACTAATCGATGTATTCTTCCTTCATGATGGGTTATAACCCAATGTTCCTAGGTAGCAATGTTTTGGATTTCTAGGGAAGGCCTTCCCTGGGAGATTTTTATACCATTATGTGATATTGGTTCCCTGATTATAAATCTAGGAATAACCCAATGGAATAACTTCTATTCCATAGCATAGGTATTTAGAAAACAAAATGGGGTCTCATTCTCCCCTATACATATCATGAAACCCCTAAAAGCTTCTCACATGACCCACATGACCTCCCTCTATGAGACAAACCCTTTTGATACTTCTTCTCTAGGTGACATGAGACCCTTCGGCCAAAAAACATAGTTTTACAACCACATATCCATTGAGCATCACTGATTAGTCAATTAAATATTTGTTTCATGAATCTTTTACAGATCGTCACGGTAAGCCTCTCTACTCCCTCCACTTCAATTTTTGGAGTATTTTTGGGTCACCCATCACCCAATTTCCACTCGACCTATCATAGTGTTTTAGCATAATTTGTATTTCAAATTTTCATTATTGTATGGGTATGTGAAGAATCCATCAGGACTCCATTGGGTGTGTTTCAAAATCCTCCACTGAAGGCGAGGTAGTTCAAGGAGTTTTGGTTCACAGCTAATGTTTAGGGGTATTTTTTTACTACCATTCATGTTTTTTATCAATTTTTATATGGGTATATTATTGTTCAGGAGTTTCTTTTTATTTAATTGAGGTTTTTTGGTCCTTTATAAAAATAAATTTTATTCCATTATAATTATTGCAGTGAGTTTTTAATGTTTTTAAGAGTGTCAATGCATATAATTTGGTTTTATGTATATAATTATATATATCATACATGTACATATTCATTCTTGATCTTGGGAATATGTTCATTAGAATAATGGATATATATATTCATAAGAAGGTATGTTCGTGTATTTGTGGAGTTGTTTCGAGTGGCCTCTAATAAATCTGTCAAGAACCGTGTGTTCGTCTTAGTTCTTCTCATGAGGATGGTGTCTCTTCATCTACCCTTAATAATTAAGTAAAAATATTATGTGCTTCATAAAATTTTGTTGAATTATGTTTTTGTCTTGATAAATTGTGCTTCTAACATTGGAAAAAAATTATAGTGGAAAATTGATTTTTTTTCTAGAGAATTTAATGTTTTCAAATCAAACTCATCCAATAGAGGTGTGATACAATAAATATAAAATGTAATGAATATATATTCATATCATTATTTGTGATTTTAACATTTGAGTTCATCTTTTATTTATTGATACAATAAAAAGGTGTTTTTACACTATCTAATATGAATTATAATCGTTGAATAAATTATTAAAGATGAAAAAGTAATGTGTTGATAAACAATGTCATGTATTCTAAACAAACTCCTCTAAGGTAGGAATGCTTATTTTAAGCTAAAATCTAATCAATGTAATAAAATAAATAAATTTCTTATTGCATTAGTATTCTTATGCAATTGTTGTCAATGTTAATTATATCATGTTTTGAATTTTATCCCCCATGTTTATTTAAAAATAATGCTTCCCCTTTTTATATATGTGTCACGTTAATTCATATTATGTTTAGTGTTTAAGTCCATATATGGTTTGAATTAACCAAAATATAAATTTACTTTTTTTCCTATTTATTTAAATTAATGGTAGGCCTTCTGATTTGGACAATTCCGTGATATTTCATCTGAGGTGATATTTTTTCTTTTGTTTATTGGCATTGACATGGACTCATTAAATCAGATTGATTAAATGTTTTGAATATGGTGTTGTGAACATGCCTATTTATATAATTTAATGGGAATATTTAAGATAAATTGCAACAAATGGAATTGGTTGGTTATGATAATATTATTTTCCATAATTTAATTGAAATATTTGGTTTTAGTGGAATTATTCATGGGGTCTAAATTTCATTTTATTTAATTCCTTATGAATTTTATGTTAAATTTAATTAATAGTTCTAAAAGGTTTATAATGGTGGTAAGGCCACATATTTTTCTTATGTATAACATCTAATTATGTGAATATTTATGTTCATTTCTTGTGTGGATAACTTGATACAGGCCATGGAGAGAAAATTTGTTTCTTATTGAGGACTCACGGATGGAATATATTTGCACAATGTGTTAGAAAATGATGCACTAGGGAAATGGTGTTTTGACTTTCAATGAATGTGTTTTAACGGGGATGTTTTTATTCCATTGTGTGATACTAGATCCCTATGTGGAAATTTAATAAGGAACCACTCGAAAGATAACTATGTCATTTCTCAAGTGATAATTTATCAATTACTTGTGAATTCGTTATGGAATAAGTGTTACCTTACGAAAAACATTAATGGGGATTCCGAATAGAGGAAAATTAATGTAGACACCTGAAGCTTGACGTACATAGATATTACAATACTTTTGCGGAATACTTAGTACATAACAAAAACAGACACACAAGGACCGTAATAGTTTAGTGTCTTTGGAAACTCGGAATATAATCTTCTAATCATGGTGAAAGATCTTCAACATCTCCCATAAAGATATTCCACTTTTTGTTTCCTTACCTAAAACTTTTATTTTAATCCTGGGGGAAAATAAAACATAAAAAGGGTGAGCTCAAATGCTCAGTAAGGGTATGCATGGATAAAATAAAACATACCATATACATTTGAACTTAAAAACATGAACATAATGTTTAAACGTCAAAATCTTGAGCAACGACATAAAACATGGAAGTACATAAGGCATAGATCATAATGGAACATAAATCATGATAAAATATCATGGGAATAAATATGTAATGTTGGTATCCATTAAGCACATGTAATGATTTCCATAGTAGCCACGACATTGCTGCCAATACCATCTTAGTAGTCAAAGTCCCTTTCCGAATCGAGTTTACTCCTCATTCCAGTCCTGTAATACTGAACCAGATTAACTTAACATTACATCCATGTCTATCTCATGAGATATAAATCTTTACCCAATGCATTAGAGGTAGATATAGGTCCCACCCATCTCATAATGAAATCATTTTTACTTGTGCCAAAAAATAAACATACATCATTCATAATAACCCAACGAATAAAATGGGTTTCATAAACATCATCCCATAATCACATAATCCATATAAAATAAATGGATATCATTTCATAATAAGAAAAGTTAAACCATGAAAATCATAGAGACATTATATTTGAAACATACATATGAAATAATGTCATCTTAGATGAAAAATGGTTTTGATAAAACACTTGAAATGAATTCATGAGGAAAATATCCTTTCAACATCCAAATAATTTTATTTTCATAAAATGTCATGCAATTTTAAAAGAAAAAGATTTTTTTGAAAATAGTCATGAAATCATTTTAAGGAAGCTTCATGAAAATAAGGCTTTATAAAACCGTAAAAATCCATTCGTACCGTATAAGTTAAAAAACATTCTTCTCGTACTTTTGCCGGAAAAGTCAAAAAGTAACTTGTAAAAAAAATATTCCATACATACCATGTAGTAAAAGTCAAAATTGGATAAAAAGGACAATAAACATACATGAAAACACTTTTATAAAACAAGGACTTGGATGATAACAATAGCTCCAGTAAATACTTATGAATAAACAATCTCGGATAAGAACGAGAATGGAATGGCTATCCCTTACCTTAGGTCTGATATGCTTTGTACATATCTGAACCTCCTGTATAATGATTTATATAATGTCATTGAATTATTAAAGAATTATATTCAATGTTATGATATCATATATGTTTCACTTATGACTTTATATTACCCATTATTTTGTAAATTCTATGTTAAAGCAGCGTTTTGGGTAAAATCATTTCATTTATCATATGTGTTTCGACATGTCATTCTTGATAATATTACATATATCCTGTTTTAAATAATTCCAGAATGTAAAACATGATTTCTGTATAATATATATTCATCATATACATATATATACTATAGATCGATAAAAGGAAAGAAATACACCGTTCATGGAGATGGTAGGCCGTACGTACGCATGAACACTGTTTTCGTTTCCTTATTGAATTTAATGGAATTAAGTGGATGAAATACTTATATATATATATATACACACATAAATACAGTATCATTATTATTTCATATATTTCAGGATTACTTATTATATATACTTGATAATCATTCATGGATGATTAATCAATGAGAAAGAATCTCGTCACGTCGTGGAGACGGCAGTCCGTACGTACGCACGAGCGATGATATCGTTCCCATAATTTTTGAATTGAATAGGAGTGGATGATAAAATATATCATAATCATTAGGATGTTATAATAACTGTGTATTGTTATTCTTTACACCATTATACCCATCCAAGTAAGGTGGTGTTGGAAAAACAGATTACACCACGACGTGGAGACGGTATTCCGTACGTATGCAGGCACAGTGATTTCATTTTCCATAGGATGGATAGATGGTGAAATAGGGGTTTTTAATACTTATAATAACATATTAGTATATGATTTATACTTATGTTATTAATTCATAATGAAAAAACTAAAGAAGAAGAAGTGGAAGAGTAAATAAAGTTGAAAGAATCAGTAACGGCCAATACCTCTTCATTAAAGCGCCTCTTTGAGACCTCCTCTTAGAGCACTAAAATTGGTCTTTATAGAAGACCAGGACCTCTAGGATGTTTCTAGGGAAGTGTAGAAGAGAATTTGGCAGGGGTTGGCCGAGCTTCAAGGCTCAAAATGGTGTGAGGAAGAGAGGGAGGAGGTGCCCTTTTATAAGGGAGGAGAGGGGCACCTTAGAAAAAACTAAAAATAAAATATTTATAATAAAGTCATATTCGGTTTTTAATAGATCCAAATTGAGTTATTTAGAAGCTAAGGTGGGTATGGGTAGAAATACTCTCATCCAATAGAATTTAGAAATTTTTAGGTTTCTATTTTAACCTTATCATTTAGATTTAACTTTAAGTTAAATAATTTTTCTTTTACCGTGTCTTCTTGTTTTCTTACACTATAAGGTTAATAAAGTTACTATAACAAGAAAAAATGAACCCCAAGTTGTTTATTATTAATATATATCCTCATCTAAGTCATTTTCAGATCCTTAGATTTTTATGAATAATATAACAATTAATAATATAATATTTGTTTTAAAAACTTTTTGATGTCAATTTTGACACTATTTGGTAATTTATTTTTGTAAAATTCATAACAGAATTATTAGTTCGAAAAAAGATAACTAAATCAATACTAACATGTCATATTAACCTAGAAAATTAGTTTAATTCATAAAAAGTCTCATATTACATTTATTTGGGTATTTATAACATCAATTATGTCAATATTTCATTAATAAGATTATTACTGCATCATCATTGTGTCATAAATAAATTATATTATATAATGTCTAAAAATTATAAATAAAATACCATTATTTCGGAAATATTTTTATCTTTATAATTAATATTTATAGTCAAATTTATCTTATGTATAACCCTATATTAAAAATGGTTTAGTTATTAAACTTTGATTTTAACTATTTTAACCCTTCAATAAAAAAATTAATAATAAATGTCCTAATCTAATCCAAGTGGTCCTAAATGGTCATATTTTATTCCTAAGGTTGTTTTGGGTCGAAATACACATATCCAATAGAATTAGGACATGTGTTAGGGTAATAATAATATCATTTTTACCCTTAATTATCCTATTTTCTTTTAACCGTGGTAAATAATAGTAAAAAGTTACTATTCACCAAAAAAATATTTTCATCTCATTTAACCACATTTTAGTCCTTGATATTAACCGTGTCTCTCTAATTTTTAAAATTCCACTAACATAAGTGGTAAAATAAATTTTTATGAAAAATTCAGTTTTTTAACTACCACTTAGTGGTTTCACTGTTCATCAAAAAAATGAAAGTTTCAAGAAAAATACCAAAAATTATGCCTAAGCTATATTTGATATTATGAATTCAAAAATGATGCCTATTTTACAAAATTTATAACATATCAGTTTCATTAATTTATTTAAAAATTAATTCTCGACGTCAAAACAAATAGCGTGTTTTAAAGAGATAATAACTAATAAAAGATTGACACTTGTTTATGTCTGGTTTAAATGTGAAATTACATCCAATGACCAAAATTGTTTTAAATGGTAAAAATATATTCTAAATATACTTTAAAACCACTCAAATTAATTATTTTTTACTATTAATAATTTCGATTAAAAAAGTAGTTTTTAATTAAAATTTAGTAATTTTCACTATTCATCAGAATATGAAATTTATCCGAAAAGTACCAAAATTTTATCCTAATCTAATTTCGATATTCAGAATCCAATAATGAAGTCCATTTTGAAAGATAAAATTTATAAAATTTCAAAAAGTGGGTATTATTGTTCATAACAGCTAGTTCATAATAATATTATAATAATATCTCGTTTAGTAAAAACTCGGTATTGCGTACTAAACACGCTATTGAGGAAGGTCTTTATTGTGTGTAATCCAAGCCATGTCAGGGCTGCGTGTAGTGAATGCTCTGTTTGGTGTTGCGTATAATCAAAACTTATTCCATTTATACATTAAACAAAATCTATACATAATGTTCCATAGATTAGTTTCTACAAAACGAACGTTAAATTGTGTGTAACGTGAGCCAAGAATAGTATTGCATATACTGCAAGAAAATACGGTGTTGCGTATATCACAAGCTAATTTTGGTATAGCGTACAACACATGATATTAAAAAGAATATTTTTCATAAAATCTCGGGGTGTTACATTCTACCCACCTTAAAATTAATTTCGCCCTCAACATTTGTCAGGGTTATAAATGGCTTATTACACGAGAGTTTCTTTCATAGAAACCCACATCATAAAAAGGAATACTAAAACTTCATTTTAAACAAGGAATGTTACAAACATAATGGACACCCAAATAACTCATCACTGGGGTTCCACATAGGAGAACATAGGTGAAAATATGGATATGGAGGAGAAATCTTACCATCATGTTCTGATGGAGAGTGGTAGAGAACATGGCTATGAAAAAGACAACAATCACAATGCCATAGATTTTTGATGATCTAAGGTACCATCTGATTCATCAGATATAAGGGCACTAGGAAAACATTTTTGGTTTTCAAGATCATTTCCCTAAAGTTGTTGAAATTTGAATTAGATGAAATACTTTCGTGATTTTGGTATAGTCTCACCGTTGGTCGTTCATTGGACAATTTCCACTTCATCTCTTCAAGAAATGAAGTTGAATTTTTCATTCGTGAAGTGTTACCAGATCATCTGATAGAATGATGGGTCATTCCATCTGTCTTAATCAAAAGGTTAGCAATAGTTATATACATAAGTCCATCTATCGTATATTATTCCAAAAATGGACATATACTTCATCTATTATACCACTTAATAAAATAAAACTAGTTTATACTAACCAGGGAATTCCTGTAGGCCAGTGGTAGGCGATAAAGTCCTGCCACACTTCAGTTGTGGGTTTGATTCCCATAACATTGTCTGATGCAATGGGTTGTCGCCCGTCCTGCAGGTTTTCCTTTTTCTAAAACTACACTATTATAACATTCCAAAAATAATATTGAAAAAAATGTTCTATACTTAAAGAATACTATCTTATGTACAACACAATCCATTCCAATCATTAGGGTTATACATATTTCAAATCTCATAGTATAAAGAAAAATATTACTTAAAATGTCACATAACAAGCATGTGAATACTATCATTTATCCCCCATATATCATAAGATATATCTTGTTGGTCATAGTCCAAACATGTGAATACCTTAATCATGTATTCCTTTGAAACATGAATTACCATAAAACCATAGTGAAAACATGAGTGCATTCAAAAGTTAACTCTTACAACATACCAAAAATCCCATTAATTCTATATACTCAAACCATGATATCACTTCGTCCTTATATTAATCACGAACTCATGAATACTATGAAAAATTTCATTTTCTCATTATCCCTTCATTATCCGCATATCATCTACTTTCCAAAATATTTGATCCACTTTTTATGGTTACCGGTACCATAAAATTATTGAAAAGCACAATTGACTAATAAAAAATATTCCAATATACCATAAAAGTACCTCAACAACATTATTCTTGAATACCAATACATAAACACTTCAATCCATCCTCTTCAATGGTTTTCATGGAATAACTCCTTCCTTTATTTATAAGTAACTTCTTAGGTCAGGGCATTGAGTTGGGTAATTTCCATGTTCTCCTCAAATAGGACATTGAACTCCATAACAGTCTGTCACTCTATGACCCTTTTCTCCACAGAGATAACATATTTCCCTCAATTTGAGGTATTCCTCAAGGTTCTTCTTCAATGATTTAGAAATCTCAATCTTCCATTCTTTATGCTCCTCAACATGCAGACATGCATAAAAGTCTATCTTCCTCTTATTTGATGAATTGGGAATACCACTAAATTTTACCTTGTTAATCATATACCGTGATGACTGATTTTTGATAATCACAATATCTTTCTCTCTAGGCATTACGCAATTTCGCTGCACATAGTAACCAATTTTTCCATTGGGTTCAATGTTAACCTAATTCCTTATGGTTCCCTCCATTGACTAAAACACAGAAAGAATTCCGTGAGAGGAAATAATCATACAAGGAAAATAACATAATCAAGGGGGGGTACCTTCGACATCTAACATCTTAGGATTAATTCTATGATCTTTAGTGAAATTCTAGGACTATAACCCATACTTATACTTAACCTTAGGTACATCCCTAGATATACCTTAGAAATATCTCTAGGGATCTCACTAATGTTTTCGAATCCTAGTTTCCAAAGGTTATGTAATCCTTTCTTCTGATACCAACTATAGAGACCCGAATCTTGACGTACATAGATATTACATTACTTTTGCGGAATAATTTTTACATAACAAAAACAGACACACAAGGACCGTAATAGTTTAGTGTCTTTGGAAACTCGGAATATAATATTCTAATCACGGTGAAATATCTTCAAAATCTCCCATAAAGATCTTCCACTTTTAGTTTCCTTACCTAAAACCTTTCTTTTAATCCTATGGGAAAATAAATCATAAAAAGGGTGAGATCAAATGCTCAGTAAGGGTAATCATGGATAAAATAAAACATACCATATACATTTGAACTTTAAAACATGAACATAATGTTTAAAAATCAAATATTGAGCAATGACCTAATACATGGAAGTACATAAGGCATAGATCATAATGGAACATAAATCATGATAAAATAGCATGGTAATAAAACATGTAATTATGGCATCCATTAAGCACATGTAATGATTTCCATAGTAGCCAAGACATTGCTTCCAAGACCATCTTTGTGGACAAAGTCCCTATCTGAATCGAGTTTACTCCTCATTCTAGTCCTGTAATACTGAACCGGATTAACTTACCATTCCAGCCATATCTATCTCATGAGATATAAATCTTTACCCAATTCATTGGAGGGAGATATAGGGTTCACCTATCTCATAATGAAATCATTCTTACTTGTGCCAAAAAATAAACATACATCATTCATAATAACCAAACGAATAAATTGGGTTTCATAAACATCATCCCATCATCATATAATCTATATAAAAGAAATGGATATCATTTCATAATAATAAAATTGAAACAATGTAAATCATAGAGACATTATACTTGAAACATAAATATGAAATAATGTCATCTTAGCTGAAAAATGGTTTTGATAAAACACTTGAAATGAATTCTTGAGGAAGATATCCTTTCTTCTTCAACATAATTTTCTTTTCAAAAAATGTCATGTAAATTTAAAAGAAAAGTATTTTGTTGAAAACATTAATGGAATATTTTGAAGGAAGCTTCATGAAAATTAATATTTATAAAACCGTAAAAATCCATTCGTGGCGTATAAGTTAAAAAAAATTATTCTCATACATTTTCCAGAAACATCAAAAAGTACCTCGTAAAACAAAGATTCCATACATACCATGTAGAAAAATTTAAAAATGGGTAAAAATGACATTCAACATACATGAAAACACTTTTATAAAACATGTATTTGGATGATAACAATAGCCCTAGTAAATACTTATGAATAAACAATATCAGATTAGAACGAGATTAGAAAGGTTATCCCTTACCTTAGGTCTGATATGCTTCGTACGTATCAGAACCTCCTATATTATGATTTATATAATGTCATTGACTTATTATAGAATCATATTCATTGTTATGATATCATATATGTTTCACTTATGACTTTATATTACCCGTTCTTTCATAAATTCAATGTTAAAGCAGCATTTTGGGTAAAATCATTTCATTTATCGTATGTGTTTCGACTTTTCGTTATTGATATTAATCATTATATCCTGATTTACATAATTCCAGAATGTAAAATATTATTTATATATAATATATATTCATCATATACATATATATATTATAGATCGATAAAAGGAAATAAATACCCCGTTCATGGAGACGGTAGGTCGTACGTACGCATGAACGCTGTTTTCGTTTCCTTATTGAATTTAATTGAATTAAGTGTTTGAAATACATATATATATACACATAAATACAGTATCATTATTATGTCATATATTTCATGATTACTTATTATATATACTTTATAATAATTCATGAATGATTAATCATTGAGAATGAATCTCGTCGCATCGTGGAGACGGTAGTCCGTACGTACGAACGAGTGATGATATCATTCCCATAATTATTGAATTGAATTGGAGTGGATGATACAATATATAATAATCAGTATGATGTTATAATAACTATGTATAGTTATTCTTTACACCATTATACCCAACCATGTAAGGTGGTGTTGGAAATACAGATTACACCACGGCGTGGAGATGTTATTCTGTACGTACGTACGCGCGGTGATTTAATTTTCCGTAGGATGGATAGACGGTGAAATTTGGTTGTTTCATACATATAATAACATATAATTATATGAGTGATAATGATGTTATTACTTCATAATGAAACAACTAAATAAGAATAAGTGGAACAAGAAATAAAGTTGAAAGAATCGGTAACGGTCATTACTTCTTCTTTGAAGCGCATCTTTGAGACCTCCTCTTAGAGCACTAAAATTGGTCTTTGAAGAAGACCAAGACATATAGGATGTTTCTAGGGAATTGGAGAAACGAATTTGGTAGGGGTTGGCCGAGCTTCAAGGACCAAAATGGTGTGAGGAAGAGAGGGATGATGTGCCCTTTTATAAGGGAGGAGAGGGGCACCTTAGGAAAAACTAAATATATTATTTTATTATAAAGTGATATTCGGTTTTTAATAGCTCCAAATTGAGTTATTTAGAATCTAAGGTGGGGATGGGTCTAAATACACTCATCCAAAATAATTTAGACAAGTTTAGGTTTCTATTTTAACCTTATCATTTAGATTTAACTTTAAGTTAAATAATTTTTCTTTTACCGCGTCTTCTTGTTTTCTTATACTATAAGGTTAATAAACATACTATAACAAGCCAAAATAACCCCAAGTTGTTTATTATTAATATATATAACCTTAGATATGTCATTTGGCCGAACATTAGATTTATAGGAATAAAATAACAATTAATAATATAATATTTGTTTTAAAAACTATTTGATGTCAATTTTTACACTATTTGATTATTGATTTTTTTGAAAATAATAATAGAATTATTAGTTATAAAAAAGTTAACTAAATCAATAATAACATTTCATATTAATTTATAAAATTAGTTTAATTAATAAAAAGTCTCAAATTACATTTATTTGGGTATTTATAATATCAATTATGTCAATATTTCATTAATAAGCTAATTATTGCATCATCATTGTGTCATAAAAATATTATATCATTTAATGTATAAAAATTATAAATAAAATACCATTATGTAGGAAATATTTTTATCTTTCTAATTAATATTTATAGTCTAATTTATCTTATGTATAACCCTATATTAAAAATGATTTAGTTATTAAACATTGATTTTAACTATTTTAACCCTTTTTTAAATAAATTAATAATAAATGTCCTAATATAATCCAAGTGGGCCTAAATGGTCATATTTTATTCCTAAGGTTGTTTTTGGTCGACTTAAACTTATCTAATAGAATTATGACATGTTTTAAGGTAATAAAAATATCATTTTTAACCTTAATTATCCTATTTACTTTTAATCGTGGCAAATAAAAGTAAAAAGTTACTATTCACCAAAAAATACTTTCATCTCATTGAACAAAATTTTAGTCCATGATATTACCCGTGTCTCTAGGATTTTTTAAATTCCACTCACAGAAGCAGTAAACTTATGTTTTATGAAAAATTCAGTTTTTTTAACTACCACTTAGTGGTTTCACTATTCATAAAAAAATGAAAGTTTCCAGAAAAATACAAAAAATTAGGCCTTAGATATATTTGATATTATGAATTGAAAAATGATTTCTATTTAACCAAATTCAAAACATATTATTTGAATTAATAAATTTAAAAATTAATTCCTGTCGTCAAAACAAATAGCGTGTTTTTAAGAGATAATAACTATCAAAAGATTGACACTTCTTTATGTCTGGTTTAAATTTGAAATTACACCCAATGACCAAAATTGTATTTAATGGTAAAAATATATTCTAAATATACTTTAAAACCACTCAAATTAATTATTTATCACTATTAATTATTTCTATTCAAAAAGTTGTTTTTAATTAAAATTTAGTAATTTTCACTATTCATCAGAATATGAAAGTTATCCGAAAAGTACCAAAATTTCACCCTAAACTAATTTCAATATTCCGAATCAAAAAATGAAGTCCATTTTGTAAGATAAAATTTATAAAATTTCAATAAGTGGGTATTAGTATTCATAACGGCTAGTTCATAATAATATTATAATAATATCTCATTTAGTGAAACTCGGTATTGCGTACTACACACGCTATCGAGGAAGTTATTTATTGTTTGTAATGCCAGCCAAGTTAGGGCTTCATGTAGTGAAAGATCTGTTTGGTGTTGCGTATAATCAAAACTTATTCCATTTATACATTAAACAAATTCTATACATAATGTTGCGTAGAATAGTTTCTACAAAACGAACTTGAAATTGTGTGTAACGCAAGGAAAGAATAGTGTTGCCTATACTGTAAGAAAATACGGTGTTGCATTTATCACAAGCTAATTTTGGTGTAGCGTACAACATAAGAAATTAAAAGGAATAGTTTTCATAAAATCTCGGGGTGTTACAATGGATGGGCCCAGTGGCATTGGAATTAAATAGATGTACAATAGTGATACCTTTTAGGTGAGATCAGACTCCAATAATGTATCTTATGGTCTTGATTTAACTTATAGATATCTATTTATGGATATTCCATGTTTATTCCTTGTGAATTGTGATACCTCTCTTGTACACCTCGCACACATTGTTTCAGACATAATAATTAGACCCCAAGATCAAGTATAATCTTGGGGGTATGCATTTTTGTGTTCCCATATTTACATTATCCCATTGATATATATTATGTATTTCATTGGTAGATCTTTAAAAATATGGATTTGGATTAAGTAGGTGTTATATGAAATGTGTTGGTATATAAAACCATACTATTTTGTTTTAAATTTAACTATTATTTTTTCTAAACATTATATATAGGAATTAATGTAATAATTTTATAATTGGTACTCAATTGATCTAGACACCAATGGTGTCAGCCTAATAATACATTCATCTCATTCCCTTTTCCGGCCTCCATTGGACTTGGGTACCAATGTAGACCTTGTATTTATAGTAAATATATTAGTTATTTTTTTTGTTTTCTTGTACCATCAATGTTAGTAGAACAAGAATGATCTACTTCTCAAAATTCTCATGAATATCACCTTCATGATCGGGGGTTTTTGTTATTTGAGTCTCATATTTTCTAAATTTAGATGTGTTTACCTTGTTACTTCATTCAGTTATGTGTCATCTTTTGGTCATACATGTATGTTTTTTGCTGGAATTGGCTATATTTTACATAATTTTTATATTATTCATAATCTTTTTTTATTCAATTTTTAATTGCTTCCAACAATATTATTTGTTTATATTCTATAATGGAACTTCGTAACTCTGGTATGAGAGTGTAGTCACCAAAAAATCATCTATATAGATCATCTATTCTATTCATAATTAACTGGTGTACATGGAAGTGCACTAGAGGTAATTGACATTCTAGTCCGACTATTAGTTTAGTAGTAATCCGGGTCGGGTTGTTATTATGCGAATTCCACATCGATGGAGGAGGATCACCAATCACCCCTTCATATGGTGTGGAAGATACGTCTATCATCATCAGTACATTTCCTTAGGGGTGTCTAAGTGTCAATGCTTTGGGAATGAAAAACTATGTGGGATAGTCCCAATGTGGATAACATCTTAATTTTGGGCTGGATTAGGATGTCACAAATTGTATCATATCAATTGTCAATTTGATGTGACAGTTATGATGTTGGGAACTTCTTTTGGGGTTGGGGATGGATTATGGAAATCCCACAACAAATGAGGAGGAGAATGAAGAACCACTTTATAATGTGGTGTGGATACCACCCTCATCATGGGGTCTTTTCATCGGGGATGTATGTAGTAATGACCTGAAGGTTATCAATACCACATGTGATAGTCCCAAAGAGGAAAATATAATGATCATTGGATGGACTAGACAACATATATTTTATTATTTATTGATGTTATACAACCTTTTATATTATTCATAAGCATAAATTGTATATTATAAATACATTTTTTTAAAAAATTGTTGATTTTTTAGGAATAATCATAAATTAAAATAATGTGTTACATGCTACTGAAGAATACTAGTATAGTTTTTTCCTAAAATAATCATTATTTTCTATTATATTAATAAAGAGTTAAATACTAATATAGTTTCAAAATATTTATTTCGTAGAAGTAATAATAGAAATGAATTTATCATAATATTGCACACGTTTAATGGGAATACATTATATAATATAGTGATATTAATTCCACATTATAATACAATATAAAATAATAAATGTATTAAAAAAACATTAATGACCTTAACCATCAAACCTAGAAAGTCAGGACAATTATGGTTACCACAAGATTATCATAAAAATGGAATTCATGTAGTATTTTAACATAATTTTATTAGATTCCCATTTATAGTAATTTATTTAAGTTACCCTCAGCATGGTGGACTTAATATATTTTTTTACTATTGAACTAATGTTGATATCTCCCATATGATAGAAAAAAATTATCATATACTAAACAATTAAAGAGTCATATATTATTTTAATGGGTTAATGGAATACATAAATATATTAGTGAATGGATGAACAATAAAGGAAACAAAATCCTAGTGAAGTATTAATCCTATCATATTAATACATATGACTATTCCATAATGGTTTATGATATTTATGGAAAAACGTGTAATAAAATTCTTTAATGCATTATAATAAAACAAATACTAATTTGATAACATTATATTATGTAGATAAATGACATGTCATCATCGAACAAAAACAATTAAATAAATCCTTGAATGTGTAATCAAAACATCTAAAACATCTCAGAATAATATAAAACCAATGAAATTTTATAGAGAATAAATTTTTTTTTTAAAAAAACCTTCATGGATAACCAATGGTTTATGTAATTCAGTAAGAGCATCTTGATACTTATGAGAATAATTATATAAATTACTAAAAGATAACTTATATCATATTTTAGCTATAGAATTTATTTTTTTTCATCAATAAAAAATTTTAGGGAATGAGAGAATTTATGAAAATATTACTTGTAATGATTTACATATAGGGGTAGATGAACTATTTGTGAGATAATTACATTTCAAAAATATATAAAATTTATATGTTCATAAAAATTGAAACTTGATGAATAAAATTTAATAGGAAGTTTTAAATTTTTTCTTAATATTTCCAAAATTATTAATTTATTCATAATGGTTTTGTTTTTAATTTGGGTAATTTCTTTATTTTATAAAATATTTGGATCTATATAATGGTTTTATGATACTATATGTAATTACCATGTCTGGTTAATAGGAATAGAAATATATTTATTTTTTATTTATGAGTATATTATATTAGATATATGAATCAAAAGTGTTTTAGATATATATGAATTCAAAATCACGCAATGGTTTGATAGAGATTATAGTTTTTATTTAACTTATAATCCAAATTAATAATAAATAATATATGTAGATACCAAGGAATAAATATTATTCTTATATGGATATTGATAAAGGATGCATATTGTAATATAATTACACTTATATTAGATGAAATATTTTTGGTAACATAGTTTTATCATGAATAATTTGAAATGATAGATTAAATGTAAATTTTTTAAGATTCATGAGATTATATATCACACCTGATATGAATATAGGGTTAATGTTGTTTTATTTTGGATATAATAGTTTGTTGATATTTTTATTAAAATTAGATAGAAATAATTTCTCCACAAAAAGTTTAATATTTTATCGAATAATGTTCCCTTTCCAAATAATAGTAAAAAATTAGAATACCCAATATGATATGGGTCTTAAATTATATCAGATAAATATTCTCACCAATGAAAATAATTATTATATGAAAAAATGTGGTTGGGTATCATTATATTATATTATAATGATAATTTATTTTTTTATGATATATTTTTGATTATGTTTGAACATTGATAACTTCAATGTTAACAAAAAAATTATAATGCTGGTAATAATAAAAAGTGTATATCAAATAATATTAGAATGATGTTTAGGATGTTCTTTTAAAGAAATATATATTTAGTGAAAAATTGTAATGAGTATTATTTTAATGGGGAAAATAATATTGACTAGTTTAATGAATAGCATTGATGGTAATCATTGAATTAATATTATATGTAAAATATTAGTTTGTTATCGTTATAAAAATTTATTAAGTGTGATAATGTGGTTACAATACTTCTTTTATAGAGTTTTAAATTTGAAATATGATTTATACGAATCAACATTATTCAAAAAATATTATCATCATAGATGTTAGAGAAAATTATTTTAATAATTTTCTTTTTTCATGTGGTATCACAGAGATGTCATATAAATTACATTGAAACATATTTAGTATATGAAAATCAGAGAATATATTCAAAACATAATGTTGATCTTTTATTTTATCATATGTGAATTAATAATTAATTCACTTATGTTGGTTTTTGTTAATATTTTTAGATGATCCTAAAAAAATTAAATGTATCATGTTACCAAATATTAAATTTCAACTTAATTATTTATTCATGTGTTTCATATATATATATATATATATAGTAATATATCATTAATTTAAATGTTATTGAGCACTGAATATACTTGTTTGACATTTTCCAAAAAAAATTATAATGTATTGTAATAGGTTATGATTATATGTTATAGTTATTATGTTTTGTTTTTATCAATATATATTATTTTCTCATTTGTCACCAACTATGTTTTGTTAATAGGATTACCCACTAATTACATACCAAAATAACTATCATTTAATATTTATTATATATACTATAGATTTATCAATTATATATTTCTTTCCATAAAAAATTGTTTTGATACCTTTATCATGAGAGCCTTTATTCCTTAATATATTTCTTATGAATGAAATGTATGTTAGAAAATATGGGGCGGTTTGGGTTTTTTATTGACCATGATATAGATTAGTGATTAACCAGGGTGGTATTTCCCATCTCATATAATGAATATGAAATCTAGTCCCCATATGAAATAGATTTATGATGTTTATGAATGTACATAGATATCACATATGAATAATTTATTATTTCAAATTTTGAATTTATAAAATTCCATTTCAAAATTATTGAATTTCATGTCATGTTTTCCTAATTGTTTTTTGTTTATACACAGTGAATAGTGATTGTTTGATATAATTTAATGTAATTGACATATATTGAGTCCCATTATCAAATGATTTATTTTAAAATGTGTTTTTATTAAAATGTTTTGATATTAGGGTTTATATGGTGGACACAGGCATGAAAAAACATATTTATTAAGGAGATCACATTACATCCACTACTTTCATTATCATCATTTAATCTCTTTTAGAAGATGATAATTTCAGAAATTTATGAATTTGAGAATTATTGTTTTTCAACACATCAGAGACATATTAGTTCATAAATTTTTATTGAAGAAAATGATATATTGAATAACACTAATAGTTTCTATAAACAATATTTATATTTATATAAAGGTAGTTATGGGTGGTTTTTTACAAGGTTTTGAATTTGTTATGATAATTTGTCACAAACCATCCCAAATAACCTATTACTTGAATATTGTCTCTGAATATAATGTTGTTTATATAAAATTTTTGATCCCCACTAGTAAGTGACTATGACATTGAATCATACACTATCATGTAGAGAATAATGTTTCATCAAATTTTTTGATGATATTATATTTCAAGTTTATATGAATAACACTCCAAATGGAGAAAGTAAAAAAATGTTAATAGAAAGAAATTTCGTATATAATCAATACCCTCATTGTCTTACTAGAAGTAAACTCAAACATTCCACCAAAAATTGAATAACATGTTGACAAATCACCTCCATCAAAACCCCACAGTCTAGAGGATAAATGAAATAGACCCCCTTCAAAAGGTTTTTTCCTTCTCGGAATCCTAGCTTATGAATGCATGAATATGCCTAAATAAATATATAGGGTGTGAGATATAAATCCCAGCAGTGTCTCTCTATGTGATCAACAATCAATATGATCATAATTTTACATTTCAGCTATTATTTGATAAATGAATGCCATGAATTTTCATTTTTCATGTGTTAAACCAGGATACGCTTTTATAATCAATTGGTGAATGTTATATCAAAATAAATTATAAAAAGAATTAAATTTATACTATATATGTATGTATGTATTTGAGGTAGAATGAATATAACTATTCATTAATCTATGTAATCTAATATTTTGGGGTGACACTTTTTTAAACCCACGTTATTTATCATGTATTCAGTGTTTCATTTCAAAATCTACAAAAAAAAGATAGTTTTTAGTCAGTGTAATGTAATATAAATTCCAAAATTTTAGTGAAGTTATATTTACCAAAGTCTTATAGTCTATTTGTTTCATAGATAATATAATTCTCACATATCTCATAATGATATTAGCTCTAGTTAGGTGTTGACATAAATATAAATGACATTTGGATAGCCTATTATGGGAGTTCATGCCACAGATGTTTTAGTAACATTTTTTTCATCAACATATTGCTAGTGAGTCAAGGTCCTAGTGTAGTGTTCCTGGTAAGGACATACTACAATCTATAACATGTGATTCAATAAAAATATCTATAAATTATTAAATCAATTGTTTTATAAAATTTCCTCTTACGATTTACCAATTTTCCTTTTCCAATATTCCTTTTAATTTGAAAGCGAATTTATTAATTTTCATCATTACAAACCATTTTAGATAAAAATTCAATTTAATAAATTTTCTCTATATAAATAAAAAAAATGTTTCAGAAAAATAAATTTGATATGAACCCATCATTTTTGCTAAATCCACCATATAATTCTAATTCCTTTATAATTAGGGGTTTTCTAGAACCATGTTTCAATTTTTAATTATAGATAAAATAATAAAATATTCATGTTTTTAAATATAATAAAAACTAATTTTAATTTAACCATGAAATTAAACGATTCAGTTATAGTGAAATGAAATATGGATCCAACAACTTTAAAATAAATGATCATGAAATTAACAGTCAAAATGGGAACCACAAATAATAAAATTGAATTTATAGAAGTTCTTGTAATACAACATAGCTTCAAAATAAATCTATAAGGATTATAGATCCTTCAATTATATTTTGATTCATCATTCTCTAATGAGGATATAAAGTGATTTTATAAGTAACTAAAATAGAATATATCCACAAACATAGAAGAGATCATTCATGAATAAGAATACAATTACCTACAAATGACTGGGTTTAGTGGCGCCAAAATCACCGATTCAAATCCTCCATGGATAAAAATATCCAATTCTGTATGAACAGGGGGATTATTAACAAAAAAATGGTTTTTTAGAATTTAAAAATAAAATTTTCAACTCTAAAAGTCCCAGACACACAGTTAGTTGGAGGGGGCACTTGGTTAGGGGAAATCATTCTTTAGATGTGCACCCCTACTATTTTGTGGGGATAACTTCCCACGGGTGGGTGAATAGTTTGTGAAACACTATACCAACTATCCATTCAACACTATCCATGGGTTTATGGTTTTCACTACATGGGTCGTGGGTTGGTCAAATAATTCTCTAAGTGTGCATAGTCAAAAAAGAATTCCAAATGATCCAAATTCTCTTCGAGTAACCCAAAACAATAACTAGCTCAAAGGGGATCAATAAATGACAATGGTATAACATTAATAAGTTAATATATTTTTACAATCTACCCAACTTGAAAACATCATCACCCCGTAAATCATGTCAATATGTTTTTTATTGAAGATATGAAGCCATTGTTATCTCATTCGGACCTCCCACTCTGAAGACTCGTGGTAATGAGATCCATGATTCCACAAAACAAATACTTAATGTATCAACATCCCTCTATGAACCATTTTTGTAGAGTCCTCAATTATGAATGGATTATTAGTTATTGATAAATCTAGATCAATATTACCATCCACCCTTCTCAAGACTTTAGATGTGTTATAAAGATACATCTGAAGATATGATACATGAAACACACCATGTATCAACATCATCTTTGGTGTCTGTTATAAAATATATTCCACTTTCCCCAATAGATCAACAACCACTTATTATACAAAAAAATGTGGGAGAAATACTTTCATTCCCCCTTTCATTTTGATTACCAAAAGAAGAAGAAAACCTCAAAAACACCATTTTATATTCTATATAACCCAACTGTCCCCTATGAAAAATATAATATTATTCATTCCATATTTGTGTTTTAAACGGTCTCTAAATAATAAAATTAATCATTTCATTTTTCAATTGGTTCATTTTTTTCCAACTAATGAACATTCAAAAATATTTTACCAACACATCATATATTTTTATGGCGATCCAAACATGGCCTCAAAAGGATCCATCCAAACATGGCCTCAAAAGGATCCACAGAAAATTTGGACACATGAGTGAATAACTTCATCAAAAATCTGTATATCTATCTCCATTTGTACATATTTTTACGGATGGTATTCACTATATATATGAATGTTAGAACCCATCTCATACATAAGGCCTCCCCAAAAAGATATGTAGTACATGGAACTCTATCTAATACTATATAAAATGGAACTCAATGATAATGAACAATCTCTATCACATAGATTTTTTCCAAGTACACAACATTGGTTATATCCTGAATGTGTATGAAGACAATTAATTTTGACATTAAATTTATCATAACCAATAACACATTATTTTTTAAAGGGATACATGGATCATAGCTTTAAAATGGATAGATGTCTTATAATAGTCACATGTTTTCATTGGATGTTGATGAAGTAAGCATGCATGCCTATAGTGCTTAGATAGGACCTTTTGGCATGTATAAAAGTATGAAACATAATAAATGATTTATTATCTCATAAAATTCCACCATAATTATCTTCATATATAATCAACCATATTTGTGGATCCAGGGTGAAATTTCCACTAGGAATTATGGAAATATCTCATCAAAGATTTTCATATTTGAAATGATACAACAAAATGATTCAGAAAAAACATGATTCCTTTATAAGAAAATGACCACTAACTAAATGTATCCCCACCATAAATATATTCCCAATTCCTTGAAATTCATCATACAACTATATCAACAAATAAATAATCTCTATTATTGAGATTTACCATATTAAAATTTCCAAAAAAACCATGATCTTTTCCACTCTGGATCCTAGATGCAACTATGAAAAAATAACCATCGTGAACCAATCGTCAAAAACAATTACATTATCTAACTCAAATTATTCCATCTCAAAATTTCAAATATGAAATTCACCTTTATCATGGTGTAGAAAATTTCCAAATCAAAATACTATAGGTAATCCACCCAAATCCTCTTTCGAATATTCAAATAATTTTCTGATAAGATATAACTCATTATTTTCTATTTAGAAAATTATTTAATAATTTCCCCTAAATTCTAATCCCATCAAATCATAATCACATGTATAACAACATCATGTTAATTGGTTAGATTATCCTTATAATGTGGATAAAACATTATAGATCCATATGGTACATCATGATCACCATACTTCATCACACAACCCAAACCATAGACTTATGTGTCATAAAATTTAAAATAGATCTTATCAGCCTCATGAATTTCTAAAATTGATCCATAATTCAATATTTTTATTATCCTTATAAAATATCTATATAATTTTGAAAAAGAAAAAAATAACCTTCGTTTGAATGAGATTAGTCATTATATAAGAAAACATTGATATGTCCTTCATAATAGGTTTATAATTCCCTACTAATACAATGACGATAATTATATAAAAACATAATAAGTATTCTCCCAAGACAAAAAATAGTATTCCTTTTTATGGTCAACTATCATTCCATATTCATAGATAACATGGTGTATGAAATTAAAATAAAGAATATATAAATCACATTTTGATATCTTGGAATAATTCCGGTGATCTGTCAACATTTCCAAAACTTGTTTACAAAGAATCACATGATCCTCCACAAATTAATATTAAACCAGGAATTAATCGACAATAACATCCACGAATATACCAATTTACTCATGGAAATTTTTTTAGCAATACCATAAATTTTCTAGATTAAATAGGTAGCCTAATATCATGAAAAAATACACATAGTGTACAATCGTAGTCGATAATCTGATCTTCTAAATTTCATTTTAATTTAAATTCAATTTGTGGTAAAAAAAATCAAAAAGCCCTCATCGAGTGCATGTTAAACCCATTCAACTGGAACATATAGACATTAATTTAGTATAAAAGGTACTTTATCTTCACCATAACTCGATTGAGTAACTGTAAATCAACATATATGGGGATTTATATATTAAGATTCATAAAAAATATAATAGACATCACCTATGGTGAAAAACAAGGGTATATTAACTGATTTCTCTAATAGATCCTGCAAAAGAGTATTCAAATATGTTAGTCCATTCGTTTAAAAAATGTAAGAAATAGTTGAATCTAGATGTGTAACAGGATTACATTTAATTGAAAAATCTACCCCTCTTTCTGATAGAATACTAGATAAATCAGAATAAAAGAAACTGATAAACATAATGAATACAAGAAGGATAACATGTCATAAACACTCATTATCTTTGTCAAAATAAAACACTTGTATTACATTCTAAAAAATTAGATAAAATGTTTGATATCAACTCAACCATAGGACTAGTTCTCACTAAATAACATGACACACCCTATCATTAATAGTAAAGGAGAATGTTTAAATAATGAATTCAATTTGGCCCTTGTAGACATGATATAATATATCCCAATATTATCATCAATTAATTTCATTTTGAGAACCATAAAATTCTATGTATGCTTTATTTTAGATAAATAGAGTACAAAAGTAAAAAAAATAGAGACCATACAATCTCTCCTTTTCAAGGGGAGTTGTAATACCCATCACATAAGATAGATGATTCATATTAAGATTTTATAATATTAAAAAAATGTTTAAATCATGGGATATAAACAATTTTAAAATAGATAAGTCACTAATTGGGAATCTATAAGGATGTTAACTATCACAATAACAGTATGTGTATCATATTATTTGATAGACTATTCCACTATATGTTGAATTGTAACATGGGATGACTATGGTTGGAACACCCACATTCTAAAATCATCTTATTACTCCACAATACTTTTAGGTGATCATGATAAAATTATACTATGTGGTGTAGAAATACAATTCAATAATGTGTGTAGGTATCTGAAGAGACCAAATGAATTAAAAATATTTTGTGTCTCAGTATAAAAATTAATCCAATTGATCTCCCTATTAAACTAGAAGAAGATTAGGGGACCACATTCATGATCATTTATATGTATAACATGTTTTTTACTAATGTGGACCACCGTGAGACTCATAATTTAATTAATTTTACATTATTTAAATAATTAAACAATTACTATGTGTATGTGTAACTCCCATTAACTCTGACATAACATCCAGATCAAGCTCCAACATTAGAATCATATTCCGTACATACATATATGATTCAATATTCACCAATAAAACCTAAAATCTAACATCAGGATTAAGACCCATCTAATTCCATAGAACCATCAAATTAAGATTTAAAATAATAAAATATTAATACTACACTTTTTTGGTAAAATGGTTATCATACACCATCATGTTAATATTAGACTGATGGTGGATAAAAAATCCATTACATTATCCACCACCATAGATTAAATATAGAACTATTGAGTGATAAGAATCCTAAATTAATTACACCCAAATTCCTCATTATTAATCTCCATTATCATCATATCCCATCATCTCCTTCTAAGACCATCAGGTTTGATGGTATGCCACTTTTCCTTTATATTAGTGAACTTTTCTAGAAATTCAATAATGTTCCCTATCTTCTTCGACAAAATCATAGCCTCATGATATCATTTGTTCCGTGGAAATAATTGGGAATCAAGTTATGTAACTCTTGATAATGATTCCATGATATCTCCCTTTGTGGTTACACTAATAGATCGTGAATGGGAATGAGAGTTACTGCCTTTCCATAGGTTGCAAATAATACACACTAATTTAGAAAGTATTTTGATCAATGCTCTGATTATCTAATATTTTTAACAAGTATATTCCTATTGTATCATATTATAAAGTATTCTGGGATGGATGATGCTATAAAATATAAGAATGAATCAATGAAGACATAATAAGATTCCATAGATCAAAAACTCAAACAATATAAATATTAATATCAATCCCATTATATAAAATTTCAATATTTGGATATCAATGTACCCTAATCATATGATTGGAAAATATATACAGAAAAACAAATTATTCCAAAATAAACCATTCCATAAACACCCAAGGAAATGAAGGTAAATTTATGATTAAAGAAGGAAAATAACTCACTGAAAATTTTTTCTTGATTCTCAACAATCTAACCACTATTCATTAAAGATAACTGTAAATTTATAACGACTTCATGTAATGATATATAACCAAGATCCCTAATAAACTTTTTCAAAAACCTTCCCAAATATCCAGGTTCCCTGATACATGGTATGTCAATGATATTGCTCAAAGGGTGTTTCCAATCCCTATGGATTAGTGGCTAGACCTCATCATTATATGTTATCGCGTATTGGAAAATATTTCTATAAAATATAAGAAGAAAAAATTTTGCAAGTCAATAATCTCATAAATCGAAAATAATAAATTACCAAAAAAAAGTAAACAAATCCCAACATATTACATCATCAAACTACTCAATATCTAAAAATATTAAACTAAAACATTTCATTAAATAAGTGTATATTGTTTCCACTAATCACCTCTATCAACACTCCATGTTAAAATGGAACTAGAACATCCACAACTGCCATGTGAATCATTCCATTTTAATGGACCTAGATTCGAATGTTGACAAACAACTAAATGAAATGGTGGGTTGTGATCTATAAAGCTCATTTACCTCTCACTATGGATCTGTAATCAACACCACAAATGATATCTAATTTTTCTATATATTTAACTAAGATATGTCATGGGAATCCATTTTTATCAATTTAATCCCATACAATATATTATAATCAAATGATCATATATATATGGATATAATAAAAATGAGAATAAATTTACATTTTATATAACATCGTTTTTATATAATTTTTTTCATGAAGAAAATTTTAAATTATACAACAAAATGTATAATGAATTCAAAAAACCCAGAAAATCAAATGTAAAAAATATTATTAGTAGGACTGTTTAGTATGTAATATGATTTTCATGATTCTCATAATGGTCTCATCTATAGTTAGTTTTTTCACACACAAATACACCCTAATAAAGAAACTCACTATGGGTTTAATTTCCAAAGTTGTTTCAATAATAATTGTTATACATAATCCATTCATAGTGAGACAGTAATCTTGAATTATTTTTATAGATACAACTAACTACCCAACTGACATTGGCTTCAAAAAATAAATCAATATAATTGGAAATAAATCATTTTAAAAAAATAAAAATGTTATAGTTGATTTTTAATTCTCAAAGATTATTTTATTTCAAATAAAATTAGACGATTCTCATAATTACATTCCATTTGAATTCAAATTTTAATTTAAAAAAAAGTATTATGATCAATCATCAAATAACATCATTAAAACTATTTTTAAATAAATACATCGTTTATCATAAGTCAACCACACAATGCAAAATCAATTGTAATTGGGTATTTATCAGGTCTCATGCCCATTTAAATAAAATGTTATGATCATAACAATTAAATAATTTTAAATAATTTAAAATCACATTTCTTTATCATCAAAAAATTTATGGTTTCTATGGTAAGTAAAATAATTATGGATTAACCAACCATTAAATAAGTGGCCACAAAATAACCCACAATGGGACACATTAAATAAAAACTATGGATCAAATGATCTAGGAACAAAAAAATATTTAAAATATAATTTAAATTATTCTAGATCTATATACCATGTGATGATATATGAATCAATATCACTTTTGGAAACATATATTGAAAGAAACATTGCATTTGGATATCCACATAATTTAAGAAAGTCAGTTGGGATCAAAACTAATATGATCTATCATGGAATGGAATTTTAGGGTCTAAAGATTCCCCCCAAAATAATATAAGGATGGAAAAAATGTATGGACTAATGTAGGTGTTTAGCAACATTAAATCACATTTTATTGATGTTTTAAAAAAAATATAAGATTAAAATTCATTTCTAATGGGTTTCTTGATGGGGAACACGGTTAGGGGAAACTATTTTCCAACTATGAGCCCATAATATAAGGGTTAATATATTCTCATGGGTTCAGGAATTTTTTGGGAAACCATGACCTAACCATAAATTATGAACAATATAAGTGTTTCATGATATAATATAGTGAAGCATGGTTTTTTAAACCATTATCTAACTATTTATATCCTAAAACGCATCCATAACATTAATTTCTTCATTCAACAGCCCCCAAAACAAGAACAGAGTCCAAGGGGAAAAAAATCATTAAATTCCAATAAAATGTAATTGGTATGTTAATTTCATGGTAATATTTTTAAAATAATTTCAAATTTTATTGAAATATCGTTATATAATTATAATTATATATGGTTTCACAAGTTATTTTATATGATACAATATTAAATAAAATTTAACAATGTCAATAATTATTTTGTAAATGATTGGTATTGTAGAAGATATTTCATAAATCAAATATGATTGAAATATACTATAAATATTTCATATATTATGATAGATCATATCGAATGGGGATGATATATGATATCATTAATATTTTCTATGAATTTCATATTTTATGACATTATTTATCAAAATTCATTCTGTATTGCTATCTTATGAATAATTTAATCCAATATATGATTAGTGTTAATGATTAGAATAATATTTCACATATGTTATAATTAAAACCAATGTAACATAAAAACTTATATCAGTAATGGTTTAATAATTCATTATTGGGAAAAAACATAAAAAGAAGTATCCAATTATAATTATGTCATAAAATATAAGTATGTGAATGGTTCACACTGAAATAACACAAGTTCTATATAATTATTCTAAACCCTTTGTGATATATGTTTTGAATGAGTTCCATACTTCTTGTTTATATATACACACACATAAATCGTTGTTATCCTCTACTTTTTCACCACTCTATAATGTCATATCATGGATAGAGGAGGCTAAATATATTGGGTGAAGTGATTTGGTTTGACTAAAGGATACTCAATGTTATTGTGATGTCTTTATGATACCCTTTTTTTGGCATTCATCATTTACAGTAAAAAAATGAAACAACTATGATGATTGATTTATTTTTCAAAATTGTTTTTTCTTCAATAATTTTATAAATTTTCTGGATTTTAGGGATATTGATATTATGTTAACGAGTTTATAATTATATACACTATACTGATTGAGTGTCAACTCATACATCTAATGAACCAACATAGCTACAGAAAATAATTTGTCTATTAGGAATTGTGGTGAGATAACATTTATGATATGATGTTCTTATTATGGGTGTTCGCTATCAAGAAAAACTTATAATATTGTCAGTTGTATAATATTCAATGATTTATGAGGTTTTTATTAGTTAGAGATATCTATAAATTCAATATAAATGGAAAAGTAATATAATTGAGTTGATAGGGTTTATATTAACTAACAAAATTCATTTTCTAACATTCACCACGAGTACATATTTTTTTATGATGTTATGATTCTAGTTGATTTTTGATTAAAAATTGATGTTACTATGATTATATGTATCTCCATAGGCTAGATTATTTACCAGTTAGTCCCTCTTGTATGAGGTTCTATTTCTACATGTAGGATAAACATGCCCATCCATATAACACATTATATTTTGAGGGGTGTTCTAACCTTGGTGATGAAATTCACATGTTATACATACTAAAACACTATTCTTATGTATTTTATGAGGGACTTACATCCCTATTTGATTATTTTTACATGATCTATGTACATTCCTCTATGATTGAGTGGTTTTGATGGATTAGATCCATATATAATGATATATATTTGAGATATATATATATATATATATTCATTTATGACCTCGTATGTAATAAGTTCCATATCTCAAAAATCGTATACCGTGCATGATGGATTCACTACCACTTGTGACTAGGAATGTTGTGGTTGATTCACTACCAAATGTGATGTGTAGTCCATTTGTAATTTAGCACCATTTATAGTTGACTATTTTAGAAGGGTCAGAATTCCCTATGTAATGATCTATTTAGGAATGTTTTATTTCCCCCTTTGACAGAGTATGTTATGATAAATTTAATAACTTCTGTAAGGAGAATTCAAGGAGAAATGTAATTACATATAGTGAAAATATTTTTATATGGGTTATGAACATTTATGTGACGATCTATTCAAGTGGGATTCTCATCACACTATGATAGATTGCGTATTAATGGGTGTGATTCACTATGTGATGAGCTATACAGGTGTGAAATACTACCACGATCATTATAATTGTCATGATAGACATATTCAAATATGGGTTGAGTAATCAAAGATGGGTGTACCACACTACTAGACAGTGTCTGGTTGGAGGGATGTTCATCTCTATTTTTTTGGTATTGTTCTGATTGGATGTATTTCCCATATGATTGACTATAATAATAAATAAATTTTCTTTGGTGGGCCATTCATCGGCATTATTAATGGTAGATAGTACCTTGTTAAAAAAATTTCACTATTTTCTTTAATTATGTTTCTGAGATATTGGACTATCCTTGATATAGATTATTCAGTTGACATATTGAAACATGAAAATGGTGTGTAACTGTATGAAATGGCCATCCATATGTCTCAAAAAGTTTCCATGGTTTATTAGGATTTAGTGGGTGATCTGTTTTTGGATTCATTTTTATTATATTTAGCCCTACATATACTGAGTTCATAATTTTGAATGATTAATAAACGATAATATTAGCCTCATCATTCATTATATAGGATACACGGATTTTCCACAAGATATGTAGTCACTTTTATACATCATATAAATATGAGTATTGTCTATGGTTAAAAATCATATACCCCTTCATCCAAAAACACTCATTTATCTTTCATATTATTAATCATTAAAATATATATATCTAAACATGTACATGATTCAATTCATTTTAATAAATCATAATAGATCTGGATCAATTGTACACTATGATTCATGGCATAATAACTCTCTTGAATCATAAAAAAATGTGTCCAGGTAGGCTTTATGTTTTGTATATATCTTTATAAATTATATTCCTAAAAAGAACTTAATAAATATTTAATTATTGGTATGTTATGCTCTATAAAATAATATACCATAAAATATTATATCACATGGATTTAAAGTATATTTAATTCATCAAACCACATTCTCTATATAGTAAAAAAATTAATTCAATTTCACCTTACACATTATCAAATATGATACCTTCTGAAACCAAATCCCAAAAACATTTTAGATATTATTGAAACACCATTGGAATAACATTATTACCTACACCGAATATTTCATCATATTAAATACAATTTTCAAACAACATCCACAAAAATTATATGATAAAACCCTAAACCGATTTTTGTGAATTTCTCAATGGGAAACACAGTCACCATATAGCCAATTGAATAAACAGACCTAACATTACTTTATAGAGTGTAATAAATTATTTTCAATATCTAAAAAATTATTAAATTATAATTATATATAAATAAAAAAATTCTTATCAATATACAAAGGGTTATGACATAATAATTATTAGACACATGTGTCTATATAACAATATCAACCAGATGCATCATATACATTAGTGAATTTTCATACGCATCCATCATCATTTTTATTGAGCTATCATAGAAAATTGATTATGTAAGTCACATATAGTCTTCTATTATGTTCATTATTCTTTGTATATATATTCAATATGTATAAAAATATATCAAATATAATTCATCAAAATAATGAATGGATCATATTCCCCTCATTCATGTTAATCATAAAACACAATGTATTTTATACATGTATAAAAACATTTCCTCATTAAATATCAATTCGTGACCAAAATTATATCCTCATAATATGTGATAACAAATATGATCATAATTGATATCCAACAGATATCTTGATCATTGAAATACATAACTACTCTATTTTATCTTTTCATCATTGATAGGATATGAAATGTATAATGTTATAATGTTCTCATTCTTGTTATCACTCAAAAAATAAGTATAAGGTGATATAAAAGTGATAAATGAATACCTGTTAAACCAATTACCAATATTTTTACAATTTATTTTGTATACATCTTACGTCATCCATCTTATAATTCCAATTTTCTCCCCATGGTAATATTATATATCAACCTAACTAAATCATAATAATAATAACATATACATTTTATAAAAATATTTAATACATCATAGTCATAATTGAAAATGAATAACTGTAATGTGTAATTTTAGTGGTTAATTATATTAGCACTACGCAAAAAGTATATCAAATTGAACTGTAACTAATCCCATGAATATGTGTGATCAAACATATATAATATTTTTAAATCCATGATAGATGTTATATTCAAAAAATCTATGAATCTTGTAACAATATGATAAATAATATCCTTCCAAAATATAATTTATTATAGATTACCAGATCAACATCTGTTTTTCATTCATTTTATTTTTTATTAGGAAATCAAATCATCTATATATAACTAATACTAGATCTCTACATGAAAATTTGGTAGAAGTATCCCACTATAATATTTATAGTAAAAATATAATTAGTACCTAAATTTAAATAATGTATTGAATAAATAATCACAGTCCTAATATTTAACTAACTAAAACATATTTTATCTTCGTGACACTAAAACTACATGTGTCCTGATGTTATGAACCTCAATTTTCTATGTAGAAACTTTATTTATTAATCATCTTCATTCAAGATACACATTTTGATGAACACTGATATTGATATTTTTTCATATAAAATGTATATTCTATAGTTATATATTTTCAAATAAATCATAAACTCTTTTAAGATTGTAAATTTAATTCACTACTATTTAATAAAAAATATGTATTTTTTATTTTATTTAAGATCGTATATAAAATATTCATTTCTATTTTGTAATTAAAACACACTAAATGGAATAGATTAATAATTTTATTGTGATCTAGGATCATATCTATATCATATAATACTCCCACTTGCTTCCTAGAAACTATATTTTATTATGAATAACATGATGTGAAACAGGAATTCTTTTATGTTTTGGAATAAATCCTTCTAATATTTTTTGGGAATTCATAACCAATTAACTATAAATTCTTCTATCATATATTTTATTTTATTTATTTTTTCAATTTTAATATTTTTTTAATATATGTGTTGATATATAAAATCAATTTCATAATTGGTTTGGAATATAACAGTACAATAATCTACATTTGTTTCTAACATGATTTTTTTAATTTTTTAGCTGTTTTTTGTTTCTGATGACCAAATTTCAATTGTTAAATGTTATGATTTTAGTTTTACAAAAAAAATCAATTATTTTATACAGGTCAAATAGAGATGTTAATTATAAAATGTTACTTTGCTGATTCATGTGATGTTTCATCAGATGTAGTTAATCCCTTCATATAAGATATAAGAATATGAACTTTATATTTAATTTCCATGTATTCCATAAAAACCTAAAGATAAATGGAGTGAAAGAAAGAAAATTATAGATATATGTCTCAATGGTTTTGAATCTTTCAATTATAGTTTCTATAAGAGGGCTACTCATTTTCTATTTATTTTTATCTGGATATTTTTACTAAGTCTGTCCCTGAATAAAGATTTTTTTATAAAGATATCAATAATTATACTATATATTTTAACTGTTTTCCTATGATATTATGGTTCACTGTGTTTATGTGGCTTGTTCATTTTCCTATCTTGTAGATCATTGAGCTTCTAAATATAGGTAGTGATGTCACATCAGAATATATTAATGATTTTGATAAAAATGGTGGATTAAATTATGGAAATAAATAACCATTTATGAGTTTCCATTATATATTTGTTTGAATATAGTAATTATTTATAAAAATGTTTTCAATTAATTCTCATTTTTTAATTATTTTTATAATAATTTTTATAGTTTCCATATAGTATAAATATTTTTTTAAATGTTACCATATCATTTCAATTGTGTTTATTTTTAACTTTTTATGGATTTATTCCCTATTATGTTATAATAACTCACACACTAGGTACTCTTATTTAAATTTAATCATTTATTCTATGATTATATCCTATGTTACTAACATTTAAACAATTAATGTTTTGATTTAGAGAAAAATTTGTTTTTATTAGACTAGATTCCACACCCTCAAAAAATTTCTATATTAATGTTATGGAAAAAAATGCACATTTGGTTTTGGAAAAAATTTTCATTATATTTGATGATAAATTATTTATCCTAGAGAAAACATCCTTTATTCTAGTACAATATTGAAAATTATTATTGAGTATGATAAATCAATGTCCTAGTGTATTAAATTATTATTTTCATTTACTCAAACAACTATAATATAAAATATCTTATCATGTTATATAAATAATATCTAAATTTTAAAAAAATTAATTAAAATTTCAAAATAATAGAGTTTTTTTAAATATCATTTTATATAAATAAGTAAAATATTTAAAAACTTGATTGAATTGAAATACAAAAAAAAATAATGCAACCTAATATAGGAAAAATATTAAATAATTATAATATGTATAAAAACTAATGTAAACAAAAAAACTAGAATGTCAATTTAAATTTCTTAGGTTTAGATGATAAATAAATATTATGATTAATTTATTCATTCTCAAATAACAATTTATAGTGATTATAATTTAACTCATCCAATTACAATTTCTTATTACCTATATATATGATATTATTTTATATAAAGTTATATTTTGACATTAATTACCTAGAAAATATATATGAATCAAATTTAAGAATATTTACTAATTAAAAACATCAAAATTGTATAAAGGGGGATTTCATTTATATTTTGAATTTAAATTTTAAATATAAATTTATAATTTTAGTATTTTAATTATTATCAATATAAATTCATTTCAAAATTTAAAATATTTCATTATAGAATGGATATTTTTCAGATTAATAAATATATTTAGTATTTAAGTTAATTTTTAAAAATAATTTTTCTAATAAAATTATAAATTTAACTAAAATGTTAATAAATTATAAATAAATTGAAGTTCATAAAAAATTTAATTGAAAATACGTATTTTTATTAAATTATAATATATATTTTAGAAATGTTTTTTTAATTTAGGTAAATTATGAATATCATTTTATGAAGTCATGTAAAAATTTACGATAATTGTTTTGTCTTCTATTGTAATTAAAATATTATTTGATAATTTTTTTTTATTTTCATTACATTTAAATATTATTTTTTATAATATTCTGAATATTATAATTAAAATAAAAGGAATCCATAATTATACTCTATATAAAAATAGGAAAATCATAAAAACATTTTAAAAAGGTCATTTCAACATTATAGATATGCTAATATATATTTCAAATTTTAATACAAATGAAAATTTTATAAATAAAATTTCATTAAAATGTGTAATACTAATTTCTAAATTATAAAATAATATTCATATATTTTTTATTCCTTAAAATTGTTGTATATATGTAAAACATTGTTCCTATAGTAAAATAAAAAATGGTAAAAGTGAAATTTTAAAATATAAAGGACCTAAAAGTTTAAATCAAAGATTAAAATTAATATTTGATGGATAAAATAACACATCTCATATCCCAGTCCATTAATTTATATTATTTCCACATGATAGTGATATAAGGGATCAAATTATACTGTGTTTAAATATTTAAAAAATCATTTTCACCACTTATAAAAAGTTCTTCTCAGCACCTCTATCAAGACCACTAAAATTACAGTATTTATCTTCAAAATATACTATTTTCAATTTTAGTAGACCAATATTCCTTTTAATAGAGCCAAAATTTATAATATATTCTCTTTAGACAACCATATAATTGGAATCGTATGTGAGAAAACAATGATTTCAAACTGCTCACACAATTTTCACAATTTATATTTTTTAATACCTAAATTTTTTTCCTTAAATTTATTAATTACGGTATAAATACTTTTTCATTTCTGTTATTCTTAATTTTATTATTATATTGGAATAAATATTAACCACCATTACCCATTTCTATTCATACAATGGAATCCTTCATTCGTTTATAGTGTAGACTAATGCCTCTATGTTGCAAAAACATATATTTTTTCACCACTAAATATCTTATATGATTAATAGGGTTATATTTTTTAATTAATAGTAAATATATATTATTTTTTATTGAATTAGAACATTATAATAAACAATCATTCACTTTTATCCTTAAATAAATTTGAACATTAACTATGCATTGTGTGGACTACAACAACCACGATGTAGTGTATGTCTTTATTAGTTTAATTTCATTATTATATATTAAATTAACTTCATAAAAATCTCAAGTTATTTTTACTAGATTAGTAATACATATATTATTCTGTAATAATGATTTTAATCTAAAATATTCTGCATTTATTTCCATTCATGTATATTAATTATTTTTAATTCATGTTTTGGTCGGTTTACCTATCTACATGAAGAATGATATAAAATAATATAATAGATGGTAATGAGGAAATTTTTAAGATGATATATGATATAAAAATTTATAAAATTATTATTTTATTTATTTGAAACATTTTAGTTAATCTAAATACTTATTATACTACTATTATGGTCATAAAAATCACTTAAAAATGAGTGTCGATAATTTAATCTAAAATAAGTATAAAAACAATCTCATGTATTGAATTTATAAATTTATAAACTAATATTAATAAATAATTTAGTATATTTTTGATCTATGAGTTTTGGACATTGGGAGACGAGTGAATAGAAACACAACTATAATGAAAATAATACAAAATGGTTATGATTATAAAAAACACGGTATTGAAAATATCTAATAAATAAATAACATATATGTGGAGAAAATTTATAAATAATGTTAGTAGAATTATATATATATATATATTAATTTTGTTATTGTATATTTTACTAGGGGAATTTTTATTTAAATAATCACGACTAAAGAACTTTAGTAGATGTTAGTAAATAAGGTAAGGGTTTCTTGTATCAAATATTCCTCTCTTCAAAGACATTTATTTTCATCTATTAGTATTTATAATGGTGTACTTAATATCCATTAAATAATTTTTAATTAAGAAACACTTATTTAAAATTATATTAAAGTACTTTTGTAAAAATATCCTTCAAGGGCTTGTCATAGGAATGATTGTAATATCCCAAGGGGGTTCATTTTATGAAATATAATTTATTAAGACAAAATTGTTATTGTACTCCATAAAACGTTGATATTGTGTTATTAAAATATAATAATATATTTTTATATAATTTTTTGGTACATTTTTTTTTCAAAAGATCAATTATTTTTATTATTGAAATGACTTATTATTCAAATGATACCAAGTTCATATGCTTTTTTATTAACTCATATTTTTTGTGGATTTAAATTTTTTTACTTATATATACTTATAATTATAGTTCCATCACTATTATTATATTTATTTAAACTTTCACTTCCTATTTAATGGAAAATAAATTTTAAATCAAAATCAATTACTCTGATTGAATTTTCTCTACAAAATGTTACCATCAAAACATGTAATTAACAACCACTTTAATGATAGACACTCATATATGTATTTATTTTACTTTACCAAAAATATTATCATTTAAATTTCTGAAACCTATTTATGTGTTATCATAAACTACAATTATATATTCAAACAACCCATATCAAAAGCATGTTTTTATTCACATTGTATAATATGGGATTGAAATAAATTTATTTTTAAAATTATTACCTTCCTTAAATAATAATGTGTATTTAGTTATATATAACACTAATTTTGATAAACATTATTTCATTTCAAGGATTTATTATTTAATTCTCATTTTAAAATGTATTTTTTTTTTCAAATCTCTCCGATCACAGTATTAGACCATTATATATTTCTCCAAATCATCCTCATTAATATTTATTTTTCATAATTAATAGTTTTCGTAATGTTTCCATGTCACTTTCATTATAACATTTCATAATTTTAAAAACTAAATCATAGAAATTGTTATTTTAAAAGAAAAAATTGATATTATATTATCAACTCAAATTTTCTAAATCGTTATTTAACTTTTAAGGATCTACTATTGAATGTTAATTTTTAAGATTTGTTGTATTTTATTATGTTATAACTATATATATATAAGAATGAATTTTAAAATTAAACAAATCATTTTATTTTTGGCCAATAATTAAATCAATTTATAATAAATCATTATTTATTTATCAAACATTTTTATCTTTATCAATTTTTTTCCTTTTCTATTTTTTTGATAAATCCACAAAAAAAATTTCATATAATATATAATTTTTTTGATATACTTTTTTGTATCAACCGTTCACATTCATAAGGTCAATTTTGGTGATACCATTTAAATTTTTTTTGAATTCATTTTTAATTTCCTTAGGTAATTTATGATGAGATTGACTATTTATTATATGGAACACATATATATAAGTATGATTTATTATTATGGTATGTTACAGCCCTATGATGGTTTGGGTCTGATAGATCTACAAAAATGATTGGTTATGAAAATGAATCCATACTGTTTGGGTATATTAATTTTCAATACTGACATAGTTAATGATATATTTCTTAGGATTTGATTTTAGGAATCTATAATTGATGATCACCCCACTATGGCAATAATGATGTGATACATACTCAATCATTTTTATTTTAATTATGTGGTTATTAATATTCTAGGATATTTTTGATAATCATGTGGTCATTCCTGATCCACTTTATTTATGGTAATTAGTTATTAATCCCCTCTCATATTTTTGAAAAAGGTGGTTCTTCCTACACCAATATGATATTGGAATCTTTTATTGATTCCTAATCAACTTCATCATGATATTTATGACTACATTAAATCTGTATTCTTCTGTTGTCATGACACCCCCCCCCCCCCCCAATTATACCACAATGCGGGGAGATAGATAATGTCCCCTATCCCCAACGATAGAAGGACCCCAGTTAGAGACTATCACAAATGATATAAAATATATCATGAAATTTGAGGCATTACCCTCTATAATAATAGGCAATCAATGGATAAGATGATTCATCTACATGAATCTCCATGACCTAATATAAAAAGAAACTGAAAACATACAATAATTAATGTAAAAACTTAAATGATATATATAAATTTTTTTACAACAAAATACCCAATTAAATGTATAATGAATATATTTTCAAACAATTCAAAAAGGAATGAACTATTAATTGGTAGAGAATTAAACTAAATTCTATTGGAATCCTGATATTTATTCTATATAAATATGGGTAGAATAGAACTATACTATATTGTAAGAAAAATTCTATCATGAACATATGATAGAATAATACTAATTAACTGATGAGAAAATATAACAACCATCGAGAGATAAATTTGTCAAAAATACATCACATCCTCACTAATGAGCACTCACCAAATAACACAATCCAATTTTCATAACATAAAAATAATATTAATATCAATAAAGGGTATCTCACGCATAATTATAAATTATTTTCTAATACTAGATCCCCAATGACTCATGTCTTGATTCCCTCATCACTACTGAATAAAACATTCCACCACCTCATAGAATGATCCCATCACCTCATACCCCATGAATGATGAGCCACCACATAACAAACACATCAATAAATAGATTAATAGGGAATAGTGGAACTGAATTACATCAATCATGACACCCTCCTACCATAAATACCCCACCATATTCCATCCCACATCAATGAAACATCACATCATCCCAAAAACAAATTGGCCACAAACCCATAATGTGGTCATATCACTTATCGCATGAAAACATATGGGCCATCACTGAGTACACTAATATTACTATATCCATCTCACCATGAGCATATCTATTTACCTATAAGTGAGATAATGAAATATATTTTTTATATCCACCCATCCTCATCACCATAATATTGGAAAAAAATATCCCTCGCGAGAAAACATTTTTACGAGCACATAATACTTGACAATTCTGGGGTGAATATAAATATAAAAAGGAAAAAATATATATACAAATATAAATAGACAATACCATCATATAGATTAATAATAAAACACTAACTGGATCACAAAATCCCCAATTTCATTGGATAATCTTTGTGCAAAACAATCACACAATCTAAAATCTGAATCTCACACTACCAACAAATTCCAATTTCTATCCATTTGACTTTTTATGTACCATCAGGAAAAATTAAACAATTTTCAAGTCATTTATTTTTTCATTATTACTTTCAAACCTATTAACCAATCTAAAACACAATAATTTTATCCATTATTAACAAATTATTCCATCACCACCCTAAAATCTAGAAAAAATATAATGCACTTCACAAGAATCTCATCATTTCTATTGATTCAACATCTCAAATACCCAAAAGAATTTTCAAAAATAACCATTATCTCACCATCTGAAATGTGTTTCTAACTAACCCATCACCTCGCATCGGTAGATGTTTGACTAAACATACTTCCTCCATTCCAGACATGGAGAATGGCAATGAAATTTAGCACCTCAATACTTTTAAAGAATTTTTATTTAAACTATCACCTTGTTGCCCATATTCTTAGCCAAACAAACTACAACCAAACAAATAAAAAATAATATTAGAAAAATCACCCATCACCCACAACATATTTAAACCACACTTCACGGACCCACATCATGGAATCAAATCACAACACATAAATAATAATTTTTTATATTTATGAAATTATATTTTATAAAAATTAACTTTATTTTCATGGAGTAATCACCCACTCCATAAATATTGGGAAAATGAATTATTAATAAAATATAAGTACCATTAAATTTACATTTTATGGTGGTATCATAGAAACTGAACAAAATGGTCTGCATAACACATATAAAAAAACCATTAGTGGCCTTAAATTTCATTAAAGAGTTCTACCTATGAAATCATAATATCTAAAAAAATTAAATATTGTAAAATAATAATATTCATTCCATATGTTCCCCTTTAATTTCAAATATCCAATTATATATCTTAAATTAAACTAGCATAGCATTCCACCATAGATAAAACTATGTAATTGTATCCCACAAGATACACAATAGGAATAATTGAGGTATTTCTACCTTACTGATGGTTATAAATCACTTTACGCAGCACAAAGTGATGACAAAACACAAAAAAAATCACAACTCTATAAATCCATATATAAACATACACTGCATCAATGTTTATAATAATGTATTCCAAAATACCAAATGAAACCAAAACATCAAAAATTCATTGGATCCCTAGGTGAGAATAATGGAAGATGAAAATCGTGGGAATGATAAAGATATACTACCTAAACAATATGATCATCCACATAAACCATCATATCAATATAGGAGGATATGGTCCATGAATCCTAATATTTAAACCTAGGATTCATCCAAATGAGTGTGAAATGTGGGAGTTTGAATTCTGATGGTTTCAGATTCATTTCATATTAAAATCATGGAATTTTTTTTTGACATCCTTAATCCCATTCACAATGTAAATTTTAATGGAATTCCCACAAAATAAACAAATTCCTAAATTCATGTTGCCTTATCATTTTTATAATTATTTTTCATGAATATCATTCATCCTAAGAATTTTTTTTACTAGTTACACCTCATCTACATCCATTTCATGAACTATTATAGTTATATATTCTATGAACCACTAATTTACATTATATACCGCTTTCATGATGTTCATTCACTCATACCTGTAATGTTGATCAAAAACCCATTTAAACACATGAATAATCTTCATCATTTCTTAAAAAATCCAAAATTGGAAATGCAATGTGTAAGTATGTACACTCCGTTACATTAGATACAACTCAAATAATTATCCACCTTGAGAATCCAACAATAGGACCTGAATGATAATTTTTTTTGAAAAATAACCCATGAGATTCCTCAAAAGGATAATTTTACTCCATAACAATACCTATATCCAAACACATAACAAACAATTAAATACACTACACGACCAAAAATATCATACTCTCACACATCCAAACAGCCACACAACCAATTGAATACTATCTTATCCTCGATGTATCCCAAATAAATAACCACTACAACAACAAAAACTTTTTTACCTAACAATACGATTAGATAATTCCATCCTACATTACTATATAATACCATATTTTTGTGATACCAACTATCCGACATAGGATTGAACACATTATATTATTATCTGTATCGATTAGGAAACAGGTTGTCCCCTATTAATTTGATAAAACATTATCACACATTTAACATAATTAATAAATAAAATATCCAGACACAATAAGATCCAAGAATCACATAATATGAAAAAAATATTAATGAAATACTAAAAACAGCACCAGGTGTTGGTCACACATCTTCACATAACCTTCCCATGTACTCTCTATCATACATCCAAGCCCTAACAATACGTGAAACTAAGGGATGGTTCATAATCACAACACTCACTCTTGATGATCTTAGATCTCTACTTGTTACTCTGTGAATGTGTCATCATCCATTATACCCTAAACTCTCTAGTTAGTGATGTGAGAGTAATTATGAATAAATCGATGAACATGAGATTCATGGAAGACATCATGGATCCTCTCAAGATGTGGTTGAAACGAAAACAATTCAACACCTCAAAAACTCACACCAATAAATCAAATATCAAAAAATCCTTCGATAAATCATTCTCCCATTGTAAACTATCTTCATCCCATGTAGAGAGGGATCTTTCAGTAACATGTGGTACCAAACCTCGAACTCGAATATTCGATTGACTTACGCCTTCATATAGTCATACAGATAAGTATTCCTCTTAGTAATAAACTTGTCCTTATCGATTGTGATTTTCACCACATTAGGAGAAATAACTTATACATCCCAAAACTCCATCCAATATTATAGAAAATAAAACAGTCGTCCATACAAATCCTCCACTATAACCATTTTAATGGTTGAGGGAAAATAGTTACATTAAAAAGACACAATCATTGAATTTTTTTTCCAAATAATCCACTTAATTTTATGCTTCACACCAGTAACATATCCATCAGCATTAGTCTGATCCGCTTCATCAACAAATTATTATGTGGGTGGAACATATTAGTAACGAATAACATATTTCCAAAATAATGTTTTAATCGCCTACATCCACATGTGGAATTATTTTTTGTTATAATATAATTCAATGAACCATATAACTCTAAAAAAACCACACCACCTCATACACATAACTCTTGGATAAAAAATATACTACTCATGACTCCTTTATCGATATGTTGTTTTCCAAAGTCATCATCCTATGCTCGACCACAAAGATATAATTTCAACAGTTCATAGCATAGGGTAACCTAAATAATAAATCCATGAACATATCATAAAATTTTAAATCGGGATCATTAAATTACTACAACAAACCACAAGGAAACATATTCTTGTCCCTTACCTATGGGAAGAACAAACACCTCAACATGAACTCCTCCATAATCAATTCTATCTCCAGCCTCAGAAAATGTATACTCATCCAACAAAAAATCATCGATACAAGTAAGAATAACAACAAAAGGCATATATAAATATCAGTAAGAACAACCATGTGCGACATTAATGGATGAATAATGACCATTAAACCGGAAATTTTTTTATAAATCCACCAAAATTCCTTCCAGAGCATCATATTGGCCAACATTATTTTCCATAACCTCAAATGAAATAATGTCACCACAACATCAATGGAAAATTTTTATATAGTCCAAATTCACAGGTTTCATATTTATACATTTGGGAAAATAAATTGGATGTACAAATAAGATATCAATTCCATATGATGCATAAACATGTATCCATAGAACAAATAAGAAGCATCAAAAAGCACCTCAAATATAACAAACACAGAGTAACTAAATCAATTGAGTACATATCAACTTTCCATTAACGAGACCAAATAAATTCCTAGTACTAAACAATCAACATAGAAAAAATTTACTTCCTTGGAAATTCTATAAACAAGTCTATAACATGAATTAAATCCTGATGAAATCTATAATGATATCCTATTACCATAAAGAAGCTCCAAAATTGTTGAAAATTCACAGGATCCCTTCATGAAAAAACATTATCGGCCAACTCTGAGTCTGATTCCATAGCATAATGATAGTACACATTCCAAATTTAATTATCCTATAATTTATAAAACATACACTGTTAAATTATTCAATAGATACAGTGGTGATGATAGACATATATGCAAACTATGAGGTGATCAACAAGATTCAAAACAAATTTTTAGTAGATATAAATTTCATTGATGAATCATACTCTAAACTAATATAGTATTTCATCAAAAATATAGTTCATGTGTCCAATTAACAAGTATATTGTATCTGTGACACCAAAAAAAATAAGTAAAAAATAAACATTTGCTTACCTTCACTAGATGTAGTCATTAGAATATCTCTCCAAATATCCATCATGGGGGGATATATAGCCAATATGAAAATCAGTGACAACCAACTCAACCAACTCAGAATAATGAAATGATATTCTATCATAGGAAGAGGGTAAATTTTCTTTACCATCACCTAATTAAATATAATGTACCATTATTTCCATTAATTGATATTACATATTTTATAATCAAAATTAATTAAATAATAAATACACATAGATGAGAATAATAAAGTTCTATTTTCTTTTGAATCATGGAAATAGAAAAATTTGTTTCATAAAATACCAATATTATCTACCACTTATTTATTCAAAATTAATACCCTTATAGCATAATGTACAGAACACCTTTATTCATATCATTTGTAAAGGAAACATAAGAAAAGGGTGTGCTCAGATGATCAAAATGATTAAACATGGAAGATAACAAATTCTTATCTAATATAAGATTAAGATAAGAATATGGGTTTGCGAACATGACAAATAGTTAGAAAGGAAATACCCAAAGTTTTATAGATAATAATCATGTGTTATGTCATAATATATTTACATTTCTAATGTCATGAATCATAAGAATTATAATTAATCATAATTCAATCATAATTCAATCATCAAACATATGTTCAGGTGATAATTATTTATCTGAAAATCATCATAAGTGTATACACCATTGGATATATAAATTTCATTTAACCATACCATTTGATCTTTCATTAACACTTTTCCCATAATAAAACAATCACCTTTAATTTTTTCTGATAGTAGATTTAGAATGTAGTATTGTTTCCCATGAAAATCTCATGAAATATAAATCGGAACCATGTTCACTGTAGGGAGATATAGAACCCAAATATCACATAATTATATATATATATATATACATGAGTGTGTGTTCCAAATGAATATAAATAAGTCATCCATTGCGCTTATGGTGTAGGACAGTCTCCTTCACAGAACCGAGGATTATATTATATCTGTATCTTCTTGAGCATACATATGGTTCATAGGCATCGATTGTATTGCCATGAAATCATTATCACAAATCACAGGTGGGGGTTTGAGAAAATGGTCACATGATGGTGATTTTCCATCAAACAGATAGTTTTGATGAACTTCTTCGTCACAAGTTAGATTGAAGAGTGCGTAGCACATGTTAAACTCTTTTGGGATCCTCTACTACTTTTCATTGTAGAGTTTCACTGAAAAATCATTACCTTTCATGAACCATAGGGGTTCGTGGCCTCTATTTCTTCAGATAAGAGAGAGATCCCATTTATAAGTTTGGACTCAACCTCTTCATATCTTGGGATCCTCCTTTTAAAGGTGAAGAGCACATTCATAACCATGGGGTTAAAATCCTCGAATGCCTCTGATATCCAGATATGAATATTTCCAAATGCTGATTAAGATATAGTCCATGTCATGGGTGTTTTATTTCCAATCACTAGCACCTCATATACAGAATGAAAATTATGTGCATATGTTTTCGAACACATGTGAACCATCCTACCCGAGCATCATCCATGAATGACATGGCCTTGAAACATTATTTTTCATCCTCATTCAATTTTTTTATCCATTGAATTCATGGTACTTTAAATGACTGTATGTTATCTTGATGCCCATGAAATCATAACTGGCTTGACTGGAGCTAAAATGGTGGATTTTGTGGTGAGATCATTGTTTGGATGGAGCTCCTAGATCATGGGTGGTTCATGTTCTTAGGAGGATGAAGACAACCTCGGTGGAGTAGATCAGACATACATGATTCTATCCCGAATGATGGAGATCAGTTCGAGGACCTAGATGCATGCGATTGGTCCCATGATTGATCAGATGGTGGACCGAGTGTTTGTGATGCATTAGAAAGTTGATATCACGTCCGCATATTTAAAGATCTTCCCACATTGAAATGTTACTCGGTTTGCAGCTTCGTTAAATAAAAATTCATGGAAACCTCAGCTCAAATTTCTCATAACCTCTCACTCGGTGCCACCACACACTAGTGTTTTGTGGATGCGCTCCTACCCCCATCTTTCCTCCTAGAGAATGCTCCATGAGACCACTATTCATGATTTCCCCCGGATTTCATCATTGTGTATGCACCTGTAGGATTATGAACATCCTACATGCGCCTCTTGCATGCTAAATTTGAGGCCTTCCCTTTGGGTGTGGTAGACCCTCAGGTCCCGCATATGCCTTAGGAGAGGGCTTCAGTTGTCCACGATGGTTGAAATTATTTTTTAGTAAAAGAATATACTAATTACTATGTATAAAAACGATTTCTAAATTAATCATTATTATTCCAAACCACCCTTCCTCATTCAAATCCAATTCATTCTTCCTTACTCATCCTTTATCTTCAATCATCATCCTTCTTTTCGATTTCAAATAAAAAATACATGATCTTTAATATTCCTCTTTTAATTCAATAATAAATAGTGGGTGGAACACTTCTTCTCCTCATTAATTAAATCATAATCCATGGAATCATTGTAGTGAGTGATGTATTCTCTTTTAAACACATGACTTCTTCATTGAAGAGCATCATTTACAATCGTCGGTTTTAATTAACAACCATTATCCAATTAGAAACCTTTGGAAGGATCTTCCACATTCTCATGCAATAGATTATAGCATGGGGTTCTTCATGTGTCATAATAATTTATCACATTAATAATAGGCTTGGAACGTAGGACCAATTGAAAAATCCTCTGATTTATAATGGAGAATGTCCAAGTATGACATCCAATGTCAAATAGTGATTCTCAAAATATATGTGGCATTTTCTTTGGAACAAAATCCCATTTTAAATATTAATAACAACCAATTTTCCATACACATATTTATACATGATTACTTATTGAAATCTTATTGAATACCAATGAAAAACCATGCTAGGTTTTATATAATAGAGTAAAAATAGAGTGATTGTAGTAGAATTTAATTCTTCAAACTGACTCCTTTAGAACATCACAAAATGACAATAGTGAATGTCCATTTGGAAATAAAATAACCTATATAATATGTATATGTATATGGATACGAATATTTGGATGATTTTAATCCAGATATAAGATTTAATTTGGTGAAAATAGATGAATGAATATGTGAACATTTAGAATTTAGGTGAGGGGTACTTTTTGTGTTTATACAATGGTTAATTTATAATAAAACCATTTTCCATCCAAAAATATATGAATACAAACAGATTACTTGATAATGTGTGATAGGGCTTTGATTTTATCAAAAAAATATTTTAGTCTTGTTATGTTTATATTTTAAATTTTATCATTTTAATTAACCCTTAATGGACCTATTTTTATTTTCACTACGGTTAGACATTCATCAATGAAAAAGATTTTAATTTTTACATATAAATTTATAACTGATCCTTAAATTTCATTTAATGTTACATTAGACAATATATAATACCCTTTTTCCTCAGTTAATATTTTTATGATTTGTAAATAATGTAATAAATTATTAATTTCATAATGTATTATTATTTGCAATTTCAACATTATTCATTACATTGATGTTATGAAAATAAATAAAATAATATTTATTTAAACCAAACAATTTAAAAAAATATTAATATATTATAATCTTCTAAAAAATTCTTGGATCGCCTTCATTATTTCAATTTATATTTCCTTTAATAAAATAATATAATTTTTTGGATTTTTTATCAATCAAATAATTAATGCATGTTAATTCATTAATTATTTATCATAAATATTTCCTAAATAAACATTTACATCAAATTTCCATCATATATGTAAATATTTTATATATAATAAGAATATTTATAGTCAAACATATATTATAGATAATAATATATTAAAAATATTAGACATAAAAAATTAGATTGTAAAAGGTTAGAATTCTCATTAAATAAAATTCTATAGAAGAGATAATATTATCCTTGTGCAACCAAAAGTCATAAATAAATTTATTTCATAAAATTATGTTTATTATGGTCTATATTTAATATTATATCCATTCTACCCCTCATTTTTTCCTCTTGTGGACACAAAAGTTATATTTAATAAAATGAAATAAACAATTTGGGACTTTTATTTATTTAAATAGTACAAATGTTATTTTAATTAACATGTGTTCAATAAACAACTCAATATAGAACATTCAGGGTCAAGGGTTGAATTAAATTCAACCAATAAAAATTGGATAAAAAATTTGGGCCTAGGTACTTTTGCTATCCATATTAACCCAATTTACCTTTTATATTGGAAATATATTTTATAATAGTTACTAAAAAGGGGACTGATTAAAAACATTTAACTAGAAAATTATAAATGAGTAATTTATTTTATCTAAATCAATGACTATAAATTTGTGAAAAATCATTCAATTTACATTAAAAACTTATGACCACATATTTTTGGGTAAAATTTATTTGTTAGAATAAAATTGGTTTTCTTCTTATCTTATGCAAGGAAAAATAATTTTTTGAAATTTTTATACATGTTGATAAATTATATAATCTATATTGTTCATTAAAATTATTTATAAATATTTATATATTTCAATTCATTAACCATAAAAAAATAATTATTTTTCAAAAAAACAACTCATTTGTTTTAAGAAAATGTTTGTTTAAAATTCAAATATTTCATAAAAAATGAAATAATTTTATAAATTCACATATAATATATATTTAAAAATTTTGTTATCAATATTCATTATAGAAAATTCAATGACATGGAGTTAACAGATACATAATAATGGTACGCATGTTGTTATAACTCATAGTTTCTTACTGTAACATCCCAAGTAAGTAATGAATAATAGATATTTTTATCTATGTCTATTAATGATTAAGATAGTGTTATAGAGTCTTAAAATGAAAATAAATACAATCTTATGCATGGAATACACTAATATTCTTAAAAGATTGTTTTACTACCTTATGATGGAAAACCCTTTTTAAATCTATCTTTTGACAATTTTATAAACTATGTTTTTCAAAATAAACTTATTCTTTCTGATTGGGACTTCAAAATTTACTTAGTGTGAATTTTTGGTATTTTTCTGACTATGTTCATTTTTTAATGAATAGTGAAAAATACTGCATTTTACATCAAAACTGCTTTTTAATCTAATTTATTTATATGATTATATTATCTTTTGAATTGGTTTTGAAGTGAAATTATAATATATTTTGACCATTTAATCCAATTGTGGTCATTGGAATCAATTTCACTTTGAAATTTGACTTAAACTGGTGTCAATCTTTTGATACTTATTGTTTCATAAAAACACGCTATTTGTCATAACAGCAGGAAATAATTATTAAATTAATTAATGTGACTTATATGTTCTGAATTTTGTAAAATAGACTTCATTTTTGAATTCGGAATATCAAATATAGCTTAGGGTGAATTTTTGGTAATTTTCTGAAAAACATCAATTTTTGATGAATAGTGAAACCACTAAGTGCCACTTATAAAAACTGATTTTCCGTTTAAATGAAATTTTGCCATCATTTTGTTTTGAATTTCAAAAATCCGACATACATGGTTGTCATTAAGAAGTAAAATGTGGTTCAATGAGATTAAAATAATTTTTTGGTGAATAGTAACTTATTAAGTTTTTAATCGTGATTAGTGGTAATTAGTGTAGTTTAAGGTAAAAATAATTCTTTAATAAAATAAGATGAGCTTGTCACATATCCTACCCTAATTGGTTGTGTCATGGCCGACCAAGAAAAGCCATGGGTCAACTTGGGGACCCCATGGTTCCACTTTGGTTGGGAAATGACATAAATAACTTTTTATTTAATATAAAAGTAAAAATGACACAAACATAATATGTTTTACGAAACTAATTTTTACATGGGGTTATAAAGATCAGATTTTTTATTATAAATAGCCATTGGAAAGCTAAAAACATTTCCTACATCATAGTAGTTTTTTTATAATTTTTAGACCTTAAATAAATTAAATTATTTATGACATCATGATGATGCAGCGATGACCTCATTATTCAACGATTTAAATAAAATGGAAAGATATTGAAATATCTAAAACCTAAACATGGACAAAACCAATTGGAAGAGTGGATTTAGAAGACTTATCACCTTATACTATAATTATAGCAATGTGGGACCTTTTGAATCCGAAACACTTTTTAAAATAAAGTAACTTATCTTTACTTTCCAAAAGTGCCCCTCCTCTCTTCTTATAAAAGTTCCCCACCTCTACCTCATTTCACACACTCCTCAAGCCTTTGGCTCGGCCAACCCCTGCCCATTTAATCTCTCCACATCCCTCTACTCATCTTAGAGGATTCCCTTTGGGCAGAATCCTTTTAAATGAAGCCTTTAGGCTCAAATCAAAAGGAGTTACACTTTTAAAGTTATTAAATTCTCTCATGTTCATTTGTATTATTTTGCTTCTCCAACCCCCTAAACTCTTTTTATTTACTTCTTTTGTAAAACACTAGTATCGTAATTATACTAGGATGTTGTTATAAGATTTATTTGAGCTACACTCTCACACAACTACATCAAATGGTTAAAGAACATACGGTTTCCGTGGATGGCGAAATTCTGCCTCCCGAAACGATGATTGTTCAATCATCATTTAACACCTTCAAAGGTGGCCATTATGATGTCACTATTTTTATATATGATATATAATATGTTTATTTTTTCCTTAAGCTTATGTTTTTTTCATTTTGGACATACCTTTATGGTTCCCATTATGGGTAAACACAATATCTTTATTTTAGGAAGTGCGGACTACCGCCCCCAGAAAGTGATTTGATTCGTTAATACCATATGTGGGATGTTTAAAGGATAAAGTTAATGATATTATATATGTTATTATACTGTAATTATAATATACTCTTATATCATTATGATTCCATTCCAGAAAATATGAAAAATAAATGGAAGTAGCGTCCATGCGTACGTACGGCTTACTGTCTCCATGAACGGTGCATTTCATTTCTTACCTCTAAATGTGATGTAATATTATAAAAACATGTATATGATGAATATATATGATATATATTTTATCCAAATAATTAATATCATTCTGGATATAACAAACCATTGACCAAATTAACAACATGTAAGTGTAAGAAGTCTATTTTTGACTTAAGAACCAAATACCGAAAAAATGAACATTATTAACTTAAATGATTACATGATGTTCATAACATGGTATAAAAGGAATAATGAACTTGAAAAAGTTTCATAAGAAATTAGAGATTAACTCAAGTTTATTATTCAGGAGATTAAAGAACGGTCGGGTCAAGTCGGATACGAGGTATGAGACTTCGTCTCAATCTCCTTTCATTAAGGCATATTTTATTTTATACACAACTTTTTTTTATATGGTGTCTAAATCCCTTTGACTTTTACGTTTATTCAAAAGGAATATTTTTATACGAAGCGTTTACTAAACGACAAAAGGGAATGTTTTTTGTCGAACGTATGCGGCGACGACGACTTCTCCGCCGTCATGACCGTTATTTGAGTTTCGGCTTCCTCTACAAGCCATACCTTTTTTTAAAAGAAAAATAAATACCATGTTTTACTTTTCTTTTATTTTGGTATTGAAAATGGTTTTCACAATTTTCTTTGTGTTGTATTGATATCTTCTGATTGAAATGTGGAAATTTTATGTTTCCTTTACGCATGTTTTATGTGATACGAATATGTTATGGTTCATGGGCATTATTATGAAGATGGGTGGTTCCGTGATAAACTAAGGGCGGGTGATCCCGATATAGCTCTCCAATGCATTGGGTAACGCGAAGCAGTGAACCGTTAAGGTTTCTCCGAAGATATTTTAGGGAATATACTGTGATGGGTATTCCAAAGGTAACCAAGAGGGTTACTCCCTATGTAAGGATGTTATGAATGCCTCAAGTTACCTTTATGTCTTATGATTTCAATGATTTACTAATGATTTGATGAGGTATGTTAATGTGATTATGTTTTATGGGTAAAGTATGATTTCACTCTTATGTATATATGTACCCATGTTTCCTTTCCATGTTTTTATAACCCATACTGAGCTTTTTATGCTCATCCCATGTTTTTTTGAAATGTTTTCACAGGTTAAGGGAAAGGTACATGATATGATGATAGTGTCAAGGAAGTGCCAAGAATGAATCCATGTTTTATTTTAAATATGTTTCCATTGATGGGAATGAAGAATACTATCTTTATGTAACCACTTCGTTTATATGTGGAATGTAATGCAAGTTTTACGATCTAATTCTCTAAAACTCTAAACCTGAAAAGATCCTCAATGTGTAATCTTGTAATAACTCAAGATTAAGTAAGGTTTAGGGCTGGGGCCTTATAGTTGGTATCAAAGGTCGGTTTAGATAACTTTAGGAGTTAGAATTTTATTAAATGATTATCCAAAATAATTTTTTTGAAGTGATATAGCATTTGAAGATTACCATGTTGCTTCATCTAAGACATGTTTGTTAAGAATGGTTTTCCGCAGAGGAAACAGGGAAGCAGTGCTAGGAAGGCATACAGAAGGAAATAACCTTCCGAATCAGCATCCTGAGATGGTCAGAATTGGAACTGAACAGTTTGTTGTAGTAATGGAGCAGTTGACTCAGGCTATAAATGGTGGTGGTATCCATGCACGAGATCAGCCAGATCAACCGTAGAGGAACATGTCAGTGGTGGAACATTTCATGAGGCAACATCCACCATCATTCAGAGGATCATCTAACCTTGTGCTAGATGAAGGGTGGATTAAAGAACTGGAGAATATTTTTGATGTCATGGGGTGTTCAGACAATCAAAAGGTTAGTCTTGCTATTTACCGTTTGGAGGGTGAATCAGATCAGTGGTGGTCTATGGTTAAAAATATCAGGGACGCCGATGAGATTGATGCTCTCGACTGGGATTAATTCAAAGGTATGTTTCTTGAGAAGTATTTCCCTAAGGCTGTTCGACTTAGGATGTAAAAACAATTCTTGGAAAAGAGGCAAGAGGAAGACTCAGTGGCTGACTATGAAGAAAGGTTCACTCGATTGGCAAGGTATGCTCCAAATTTTATCCGATACCTTGATAGTAAAATCAATCATTTTTACTCAGGATTAAAGCCAAAATATCGAAGGGCAATAGCTTCTCGTGAGTTTAAAAGTTATGAAAAGCTTGTTCGATGTGCTGAGAAGGTGGAAATAGAGTTTTTCGTTGATCAAGTGTTCTATAACAACCAACAGAAGAAGAGACCGAGGTGGTAGGAGAAAGGTAAGAATTCTTCAAAAAAGTCTGATGGTAAGAGAACTAAGTTTCCAGTTTGTGATAAATGTGGAAAAAGGCATGATGGGGAATGTCTTCTGAATTCTGGAAAGTGCTACCGATGTGGTAAGATGGGACATAAAGCTCGTGATTGCACTGAAAAGGATCAAGGTGAAGGTAAGAACAAATTTGTTTACAGTTAGTGAAATGTTATAAGTGCAATGACATGGGTCACTATGGAAACGAGTGTCCGACAAAGAGCTTGAGTGATGGTAAGCAGTTAGACTACATGCAGAAAGGGGTGGTGAAATCCTTTACAACTACTTCAGTAGATGTCAGCCCATCAAATGAAGTTGTATCAGGTACTTTGTTTGTATTTTCAGATTATGCCAGTGTGTTGTTTGATTCGGGGTCTACACATTCATTCATCTCTGAAACATTTTCTAGTAAAATGGGAATACCATCTCAAGAAATGACTCCTGAACTTTTGGTAAAAACACCTGGGGGAAATGTTGAGGCAAAAAGAATTTATAATAATCTTCCTATCCTTATCTGTGGAAAGAACCTACTTACAAACCTTATTGTTCTACCTCTAGTAGAGTTTGATGTTATCCTGGGTATGGATTGGCTCTCTATTTACCATGCTAAGATTGACTGTAGAGCTAAAGAAGTTTCTTTTTAGAAAGACTTTCAGTTTGTTTACAAGAATGAACCCTTACTTTTGATAACATATCAAGAGGTTGAGAAACTTGTAAAAGATGGAAATGAATGTTACCTTGCACACGTCGTTGAAAATAATGGAACTGTTCAGATTAATGATGTGCCAGTGGTAAATGAGTATCCTGATGTTTTTCCTGATGAGTTGCCTGGAATAATACCAGATCGGGAAGTTGAGTTTACTGTTGACTTAGTTCCTGATGCTAAGCCAATTTCAAAACCCGCTTATCGAATGGCACAAATTGAACTTTTAGAGTTGAAGGAGCAATTGAAATATTTATTAGAGAAAGGTTTCATTAGACCTAGAACATCACCATGGGGTGCTCCTGTTTTATTTGTTAAAAAGAAACATGGTTCTATGAGACATTGCAATGATTATAGAGCCTTGAATAACATCACTGTTAAGAACAAATATCCTTTTCCTCATATCAATGATTTGATTGATCAGCTCTAGGAAGCTCAGTTTTTTTCAAAGATTGACCTGAGATCGGGGTACCATCAGCTGAAGGTAAAGGAGGTAGATATTCCGAAGACTGCGTTCCGTACGAGATATGGCCATTATGAATTTGTAGTAATGCCTTTTGGGATAACCAATGCACCTGTTGTATTCATGGACTTAATGAATAAAATTTTCCATGAGTTCTTGGATAATTTTGTGGTGGTTTTCATTGATGTTATTTTGGTGTTTTCTAAAAGTAAAGAGGAGCATGAAAGGCATTTAAGGGTTATCTTGCAAACCTTAAAAGAAATGAAACTGTATGGGAAATTCAGAAAGTGTGAGTTTTGGTTGCAAAAAAATTCTTTCCTTGGTCACATTGTTTCTAAAGGTGCAATAACTGTTGATCCTGCAAAAACAAAAGTTGTGGAAGAATGGCGAAGACCCAAAAATGTAACTGAGATTCGTAGCTTCCTTGGTTTGGCGGGCTATTACCGAAGGTTTGTTAGAAATTTTTCACGGTTATCTAGTCCAATGACTAAGCTAACTCGGAAGGGTGTTAAGTTTATCTAGACAAAAGAATGTGATGATTGTTTTCAGGAATTGAAAAGAAGATTGGTGAATGCTCCAGTTTTGGCACTACCTTCAAGGAATGGTGATTTTTTTATATACAGTGATGCTTCATTGAAAGGACTTGGTTGCGTCCTAATGCAGAATGATCAGGTAATTGCTTATGCTTCACGACAGTCGAAAAATCTTGAGGTAAATTACCCTACACATGATTTGGAACTAGCTGCTGTTGTTTTTGCTTTAAAATTTTGGAGGCATCATTTGTATGGAGTAAAGTGTGAAATATATACCAATCACAAAAGTTTAAAGTATATATTCACTCAGAAAGAATTGAACATGATACAAAGGATATTGCTAGAATTAATCAAGGATTGTGATTGTACAATTCATTACCATCCGGGAAAAGCAAATAAAGTGGTTGATCCTTTGAGTTGAAAAAGTAATGCTTCATTAACAATATTGCGTTTGGAACGTGATCCTTTGGTTAAGGATTTGATGAACTTTGGCATAGAAGTTGTTGGTGCAGGAAGTCCTTCTATTTTGTTTCAGGTATCAGTGAGATCTTCTCTATCAGATAGAATCAATCAAGCACAAAAGCAAGACAGTGAGTTGCAGAAAAAGGTAGAGCTGGTTCAGAAAGGTAAGTTGCCTGAATTCAACATTGATAATGATTGCGTTTTGAGATTTGGGAAGAGATTGTGTGTGCCATGTGATTCACAGTTGAAGAGAGAGTTGTTATGTGAAGCTCATAGTTCTCCGTTTTCAGTTCATCCGGGCAGTACTAAGATGTATAGAGATCTGCGGGAGTATTACTGGTGGGATGGAATGAAAAGAGATATTGCTGATTTTACTGTGAAGTGTTTGACTTGTCAGCTGGTTAAAGCAGAGCGGAACTTACCGAAAGGGATGCTTCAGCCTTTACCAGTGCCAGAGTGGAAATGGCAGAATATATCCATGGGCTTTGTTGTTGTATTACCGAAGACATCTCGAGGTAATAATGCAATCTGGGTTATTGTTGATCGCTTGACCAAATCTACTCATTTCCTTGCTATACGAAATACATTCTCTCTTGATCAACTTTCCCGTTTGTATCTTAAAGAGATAGTCAGGTTACATGGAGTTCCTCTCTCCATTGTATCAGATCGTGATCCCAGGTTTACTTGTAATTTTTGGAATGGCCTTCAGAAGTCGTTGGGTACAGAATTAAATTTTAGTACAACTTTTCATCCTCAATAAGATGGGCAGTCAGAACGAACAATTCAGACATTGGAGGATATGCTACGAGCTTGTTCTATGGATTATCAGGGAAGTTGAGACCAACATCTTTCTTTGGTTGAGTTTTCATATAATAACAGTTTTCATTCCAGTATACAGATGGCACCATTTCTGGCATTATATGGGAAGCGGTGTCGAACTCCGGCTTTCTGGGATGAAGTGGGTGAAAAGATGTTGATGGGACCAGAGTTGGTAGAAGAGATGGCAGAAAAAGTTCAGCTGATTCAGAATCACATGAGAACAGCTCAGAGCAGGCAGAAGAGTTATGCGGATAACTGGAGGAAGGATCTATCTTTCGAGGTAGGTGATCATGTTTTTCTCAAGGTTTCTCCTTGGAAAAGTGTGATGAGATTTGGTAAGAAAGGAAAGCTGAGTCCAAGGATTATTGGACCATACGAAATTCTGGAAAGAGTTGGATCAGTTGCATACCGAGTGGCTTTACCTCCGAGTTTATCTCAGGTACACAATGTTTTTCACGTTTCGATGTTGAGAAAGTATATGCCAGATCCATCTCATGTTTTGAGTCCAGAGGTAGTTCAGCTGGAAGAGAACCTATCTTATGAGGAACAACCGGTCCAGATTCTTGACCACTGGGAGCAAGTGTTACGGAATAAGGTGATTAAGCAGGTAAAGGTTTTGTGGAAAAACCACATGATTGAAGAGGCAACATGGGAATCTGAAAATGCAATGAGGGATAAGTACCCCCATTTATTCGATCACTAAATAAATTGCGGGGACGCAATTTTCTAAAGGGGGGAAGGATGTAACATCCCAAGTAAGTAATGAATAATAGATATTTTTATCTATGTCTATTAATGATTAAGATAGTGTTATAGAGACTTAAAATGAAAATAAATACAATCTTATGCATGGAATACGCTAATATTCTTAAAAGATTGTTTTACTGCCTTATGATGGAAAACCCTTTTTAAATCTATCTTTTGAAAATTTTGAAAACTATGATTGTCAAAATAAACTTATTCTTTATGATTGGGACTTCAAAATTTACTTTGTGTGAATTTTTGGTATTTTTCTGACAATGTTCATTTTTTAATGAATAGTGAAAAATACTGCATTTTACATCAAAACTGCTTTTTAATCTAATTTATTTAGATGATTAGATTATATTTTGAATTGGTTTTGACGTGAAATTAGAATATATTTTTACCATTTAATCCAATGGTGGTCATTGTAATCAATTTCACTTTGAAATTGGACTTAAACTGGTGTCAATCTTTTGATACTTATTATTTCATAAAAACACGATATTTGTCATAACAGCGGGAAATAATTATTAAATTAATTAATGTGACTTAGATGTTCTGAATTTTGTAAAATAGACTTCATTTTTTAATTCGGAATATCAAATATATCTTAGGGTGAATTTTTGGTAATTTTATGAAAAACTTCAATTTTTGATGAATACTGAAACCACTAAGTGGTACTAATAAAAACTGATTTTCCGTTTAAATGAAATTTTTCCATCATTGTTTTTTGAATTTCAAAAATCCGACATACATGGTTGTCATTAAGAAGCAAAATGTGGTTCAATGATATTAAAATAATTTTTTGGTGAATAGTAACTTATTATGTTTTTAATCGCGATTAGTGGTAATTAGTGTAGTTTAAGGTAAAAATAATGCTTTAATAAAATAAGATGAGCTTGAAACATGTCCTACCCTAATTGGTTGTTTCATGGCCGACCAAAAAAATCCATGGGTCAACTTGGGGACCCCATTGATCTACTTTGGTTGGGAAATGACATAAATAACTTTTTATTTAATGTAAAAGTAAAAATGACACAAACATAATATGTTTTACAAAAACAATTTTTACATGGGGTTATAAAGATCAGATTTTTGACTATAAATAGTCATTGGAAAGATAAAACAATTTCCTACATCATAGTATTTTTTTTTAATTTTTAGACTTTAAATAAATTAAATTATTTATGACATCATGATGATGCAGCGATGACCTCATTATTTAACGATTTAAATAAAATGGAAAGATAATGAAAAATCTAAAACCTACACATGGCCAAAACCAATTGGATGAGTGTATTTATAAGCCTTATCACCTTATCCTAGAATTATAGCAATGTGGGACCTTTTGAATCCTAAACTCTTTTTAAAATAAAGTAACTTATCTTTACTTTCCAAAAGTGCCCCTCCTCTCCTCTTATAAAAGGCCCCCACCTCTACCTCATTTCACACACTCCTCAAGCCTTTGGCTCGGCCAACCCCTGACCATTTACTCTCTCCACATACCTCTCCTCATCCTAGAGGGTCCACTTTGGGCATAATCCTTTCAAAGGAAGCCTTTAGGCTCAAATAAAAAGCAGTTACACTTTTAAAGGTAATTCATTCTCTCATGTTCATTTGTTTTATTTTTCTTTTCCAACCCCCTAAACTCTTTTTATTTACTTCTTTTGTAACAACACCAGTACTTCATTATACTAGGATGTTGTTATAAGATTTATTTGAGCTACACTCTCACACAACTACATCAAATGGTTAATGAACATACGGTTTCCGTGGATGGCGAAATTCTGCCTCCCGAAACGATGATTGTTCAATACTCATTTAACACCTTCAAAGGTGGACATTATGATGTCACTATTTTTATATATGATATATAATATGTTTGTGTTTTCCTTAAGCTTCTGTTTTTTTTCATTTTGGGCATACCTTTATGGTTCCCATTATGGGTAAACACGATATCTTCATTTTAGGAAGTGCGGACTACCGCCCCCTGAAAGTGATTTGATTCGTTAATACCATATGTGGGATGTGTAAAGGATAAAGTTAATGATATTATATATGTTATTATACTGGAATTATAATATACTATTATATCATTATGATTCCATTCCAGAAAATACGAAATAGAAATGGAAGTAGCGTTCATGCGTACGTACGGCTTACCGTCTCCATGAACGGTGCATTTCATTTATTACCTCTAAATGTGATGTAATATTATAAATACATGTATATGATGAATATATATGATATATATGTTATCCAAATCATTAATATCATTCTGGATATAACGAACCTTTGACCAAATTAACAACATGTAAGTGTAAGAAGTCTATTTTTGACTTAAGAACCAAATACCGACAAAATGAACATTATTAACTTAAATGATTACATGATGTTCATAACGTGGTATAAAAGGAATAATGAACTTGAAAAAGGTTCATAAGAAATTAGAGATTAACTCAAGTTTATTATTCAGGAGATTAAAGAACGGTCGGGTCAAGTCGGATACGAGGTATGGGACTTCGTCTCAATCTCCTTTCATTGAGACATATTTTATTTTATACACAACTTTCTTTTATATGGTGTATAAACCACTTTGACTTTTATGTTTATTCAAATGGAATCTTTTTTATACGAAGCATTTACTAAACGACAAAAGGGAATGTTTTTTGTCGTACGTATGCGGCGACAATGACTTCTCCGCCATCGTGACCGTTATTTGAGTTTTGGCTTCCTCTACAAGCCATACCTTTTTTTAAGAAAAATAAATACCATGTTTTACTTTTCTTTTATTTTGGTATTGAAAATGGTTTTCACAATGTTTTTTGTTTTGTATTGATATCTTGTGATTGAAATGTGGAAATTTTATGTTTCCTTTACGCATGTTTTATGTGATACGATTATGTTATGGTTCTTGGGCATTATTATGAAGACGAGTGGTTCCGTGAAAAACTAAGGGCGGGTGAACCGGATATAGCTCTCCAATGCATTGGGTAACGCGAAGGAGTGAAACGTTAAGGTTTCTCCGAAGATATTTTTGGGAATATACTGTGATGGGTATTCCAAACGTAACTAGGAGGGTTACTCCCTATGTAAGGATGTTATGAATGCCTCAAGTTACCTTTATGTCTTATGATTTCAATGATTTACTAATGATTTTATGAGGTATGTTAATGTGATTATGTTTTATGGGTAAAGTATAATTTCACTATTATGTATATATGTACCCATGTTTCCTTTACATGTTATTATAACCCATACTGAGCTTTTTATGCTCATCCCATGTTTTTTTTGAAATGTTTTCACAGGTCAAGGGAAAGGTACATGATATGATGATAGTGTCAAGGAAGTGTCAAGAATGATTCCATGTTTTATTTTAAATATGTTTCCATTGATGGGAATGAAGAATACTATCTTTATGTAACCACTTTGTTTATATGTGGAATGTAATGCAAGTTTTACGATCTAATTCTCTAAAACTCTAAACCTGAAAAGATCCTCAATGTATAATCTTGTAATAACTCAAGATTAAGAAAGGTTTAAGGCTGGGGCCTTATACTTACAACACAGTCTATATATGAAATAAATTAATTTAAAGAAAGATATATATTAAAAATATTTTGATGTTACATTATACCACCTTGAAATTAATTTATCCCTCAAAATTTATCCTCTAGAAAAAAATATTTCAGGATACCTCTAAATCATAACATCATTATGTTCACATTTTTCTTCTTCAAATTGTTGGTTCTTCCATTAAAATTAAACCAATCGATTAATCATGTATCGTAGAATTTATTCTCTATGATCCAAGATCTCTACCAATTTTTCGTTATATAAAATTTATTAATAAAATTTTTCAACCTCTGAGTTTATTTTAATTTTATGTCCAGATAATCAATTCCTAATGATAGATACATTGAAAAAATTAATAACTTTAGTGATATTTTGTGTAGTTTTAACCTATAATAATTCATGTCATCATGATCATGAATTTAGAAATGACCAATTTATCTAGGGTTTATCTTACCATTTTTTTCCAAATCTCATAATTTTTTTCTAGGGAGATATTCATAGAAATACTATGTCAACAACTACACACTCTAGAAAATTCCATCAATTTTCATTATAACATTGTGTTCAACATTGAGATACTATTTTTTGTTATTGAATATATATATAATGATATATTACAAATCATAAAATAGTTATGGTGAAAAAATATTTCATTCCCAACCAGTATCCTAGTTTGTTGGAGTTCAACACTTCTAACCATTAAGGTATTCATATGGATCCATTTGAAATGTATATTGTAAAATGTTTTTACAAGAAAATTACAAAATGGAATGCATTGGTGTCACGACCCACCTTTATCAATATGAGATAAGGGATAGAATATTTCCAAACCCTTACTTCTTCGAGTTGAAGGAGATATAACGACCCACTGAGACCCACCTTCAATAGGTCCCGGAGTGGCGACTAGAACCAATGGTTTAGATACACACATAAGATGGAAGGAATTACCATTTTTATTTAATAGGATTGAAAGATAATATTTTCATTCCCAACAACACCAATGGAGGATGTACATGTAAATCCAAAACAAACAATTCTCATATGAACGATCTAAAAGTAATTCTACAAAGGTAGAATAAAACCCCGGATGAAAGTACCAATGAAAAGAAAACAGCAAAAACAACCATCCCAACTTATGAACTAGTACGATCCTGTATGATCCCTAACGTCCCCATAGAATCCTGAAATATATTTTATATATATAGGGTTAGCATACAAGTATACTCAGTAGGGAAAACCAAAAGCTCTCATGCACATGTGGGGATGCATTTTAATACCCCATGAGAAAAGAGATAAGAGAAACACCTAGCAAGGAAAACTGCCCACCCTACCTGCACCAAGGCTCACTCCCCGAATAACGCATGTAATGTAATATAATAGAAATTACACATTGATGCTTGGGTACCCCGCCCCACAGTCCCACTGGTTATTGAAGTCATCCTACGCATCGAACCTCTCCCGCCATTCTCACTACAATACCACTACCAAACCCCACCAACAAACAACTGGGACATCACCACACATCCCTCCCACAAAACACCTGGGTGATATCAACCACACGTAACCATGTCAGTACACACGTGGGCCAGAACCACCACTGCCACACCCGTAGACACTTGAGCCTCATCTCGAAGACACTTGGGAGACAACCTGCCTGCACACACCATGGTAAATAACCACAACTACACTACCTGAATATCTTGGGCCATAATGGACCTCAAGCCATCACATCCTTCCCAATGAGTCTTGGGATATTTGAGAAAGGGATCAGAAAAAGAGCTAATAACCATCCACTCATAGGAGTGTTGTGAAAAACACCCTACCCCATGAAATAAGGGTTGTTCACCACAATGCTCAACATGGGTGGGGAGGGAATTAGAAACATACAATCTATAATTATATGTATAGTTAACAAGCAATCATTTCAACCTAGGGGTTCCAAAACCAACCGAATCACAAACACCCTTGTTACAATTCATTCATAAAAAATTCACACCACACACAGCCAAGTCACAACTCACTCCTAGGGAAATTCCCCATTGAACCGTTTCTTGGATTTATTTTCATGTGATTCCATTTAAGAATATTCTGCACTACTGGGAAATGAACTGGCATAACCACACGCTGTGGAATGGAAAAACAGCCAAACGACACTTATTCATTAACACCAGGTCCTCTTGTAATGTTACAACAAAGGGATCTGTGATATCCCTCAAAGTACTGGAACCAAACCAAGCCTCAAGATAGAGCCTCACACGGCCTTAGATCCACAACCAACAATAGTACAACAATATAGTATCCCATCCCCATCCATATCACCCCATAATCATCAAGCAGAACCAAAAAAACATACCACTAACATAGAGCAAGATGATTTCTAGACTCAAGTACATCATTCATAAAGATTCTTCTTTCTGTTTTGTTAACCAGAGTGATCACACAAGGATTTGTTTTCCATGGGAATCCATTTAATCTGTTGAGTTTAAATGATTTACCAATTTTCATGTCACAGTCATTAAATCACATTAATGTCTAGAGAAACAGAGGTTCATTATTGTTCAAGAAAAGACCCCCAAAGACCATGATTTTCAACGAACATAATCTTGTACAATTCACAACACATAATCTAGGATAAATATTATTGTATAAACTGATCACACCACCTTCATTATTTAAAGGTCACCTAATTATCTTCATTCAGTTTTGGTTTCATCCATACCCATAGAAACAATAGTATTTCCACCCCATATGATACACAACAAAGAGAGACAAAGGAAAAACACTACCTGGATTTATCAAGTATCGACGTTTAATCTCTAGGCTCCAAGAACTGGGGATGCACGACTAGTAGGGGAGGAACTCCGAGGACTCCAAGGTTGAGTAGGGAAGTTACAGCACAAGCGCACCACCTGTCGTGGGAAGGGGTGGACTCCAAACATACAAGGAAGAAAAAAAGCAGACCATCCAAAATGAATAAGGATGAAATTCTAGCGTGATATAAAGATGAGATCATGTTGATACATCATATAGAATTTTTAATAGATTTTAAGTCGGATCAGGTATTTCCATGTGGTTGGGAGGTCACACATGATGGAATAAATTGTAATTTAATAATTCCTAGAAGAGAGGTGGCCATAATAGCTGTGCATTTAAATGGTTTCCCTTAAATCTTGCAACAGGGGCAGAATATAAAGTATGGGGAAAGGGTGTGAAACCTAGAAAAAGCCACACATTTTGGTAAGTTGAGGGTCTCCTAGATCTTGGGGGATTTTATATATTATTTCTGGGCATTAAATAGATTTCAAAGGGGTGTATTAAATCATTTTTGTCAAAAGATATGTTTTGGGAGTGGAAAAATTCAGAAACTTGAAAAAGAATGAATATCACTTGGTGAGGACACATTTCCATCAACATAGTGTCACCCACAGGGTGCCAACATCATGGTGTCACCCTTACGGTGCCACTGTCACAGTGGCTCCCACACGGTGCCACCATCACCGTGTTGTCGTCACGGTGTCACTCTCACGGTTCCACCGTCATGATGTCACCCTCACTGTGTCCCTATCACGGTGTCACCCTCATGGTGCCACCGTAACGGTGTCACCCTCACGGTGCCACTATCACGATGTCACCATCACGGATCCACTATTTTGGCCTCACCCTCATGGTTCCACCGTTTCAGTGTGAGACTGTAACCAGTTCCACCGTTTTGGTGGGAACATTTGATTGAACCGTGTTTGTGAAATGCACTAGACCATGAGGGTCTGAGCCATTACATCATATTTCCCTCTAACTATTATCGTCATCGAGAATTGAAACTAGTCAGGAGAATAGAGGGGGGGGGAGTCCAAACAACCACCTCGAAAGATTCCTCTCCGGAGTAAACTTTCATCCATCTTTCAAATGACTATGGATACACTACCGATCCTCTTCCCCCATGTAATCAAACAAACATTCATGGGTCAAACCGTCCAATCATATGGATTGCGTAGTTTTCTTACACCATGTCATGATACTATCCTCTTTGGGTAACACTGACTCGCCCGCACAGGTTTAATGGCATCCACCGTAATGCGTCTTGATTAGGGATCAGGTCCATTCCACCCCATAGTAAGGACACTTCACACACATTCATAAAACAAGGAAAATAACACATTCCATAGTTAACAATGTAAAAAAACATCATCACGAACAAGTATATAAAATAAAACATAACATATCTCAAAATAGATCTGGGTACTGGTGATGCATTTAGACCTCCCGCTCTCAGGTACTCTGTTAGATCCCACCATGCCTCCATTACACACGAACCAAAGGGATGGTTTGTACATAGAGAAACTTCTTCTCACGATCATCAATCATCACCGGTCATTCTATAAACATTGTGTCGGCCTCAATATCCTGCTTTCCCCAGTCCAGGATGTGTGAATCGCTATGCAGATACAGTCGGAGCTGAGACACATGGAATACGCCATGTTGTCTCAGTAGCAGCGGAGGTAGCCCTAGATGATAAGCCACTTCACCGATCCGATGCAGCACTTTGAACGGTCCGACGAACATTGGAGAATGATTACTCCACATGGCAAACCATTGTTTCCCATGCTGTGGGGAGACCTTCAAGAACATGTGGTCTCCAACCTAGAACTCCATGGGTCTCCTCCTAATATCGGCATATGACTTTTTCCGGTCCTGGGCCGACATTATCCTCTCCTGTATAATCTGAATCATCTATGTTGTGCTCTGCACCACTTCTTGGCCAAGAACACCTGCCTCCCCTAACCTCTGTCCAGCACATTGGTGAGAGACATGTCCTCTAGTAAAAATGAATTGAACAGTGCCATGTCAATGGTAGAGTGATGGATGTTGTTGTAGGAAAACTCCACCAGAGGAATGTTCGTACCCACGATCCCACCGAAGTCCAACACAAATGTCTGTAGCATATCCTCCATCATCAGGATGGTGTGTTCTATTTACCCATCTGTCTGGGGTCGAAAAGAGTTTTGCGACATAGGTGGGTTCCAAAAGCATGTTGAAGCCCCTTCCAGACCCGTGTGGTAAAACGGGTATCCTGATCATAGACTAAGGACCTCAGAACCCCGTGAAACCACACCTCCTCTTCCACATACCTATGTGCTAGGGAATCCACCTTACCCAAATCCTTGATTGCTAGTAAGTGAGCTGATTTCATCAGTCGGTCCACCACTACCTAGATATCATCGCAACCCCCCCTGGACTCTGGGTAGTCCTGTGATGAAATCCCTCGGGATGTCATCCCACTTACACTCGGGGAAATTTAAATGTTGTAATAGACCTCCTGGGACGTGGGGTTCAGCCTTCACCAGCAGACACACAATGCACTTTGCTATGAACTCTGCTACTACCTGTTTTACCACGAGCCACCAAAACTGACCCCTCAGACTCCAGAACATGTTGGAGACTCCTGGGTGCACCGCTATGGGTGTGTTTTGGAACTCACCAAGAACTCTCTCTCACATTCCCACTGGGACAAACAACTTTCCATGAAACAACATTAAATTCTTCCCATCTTATGACCACCCTTTCGGAGCGTCGCCTTGGATAACCTGATCAAACATTACATGAGTCTCTGAGTCTCCCAACTGAGACTCCTCTAGCTGCTGCGACTGAGAGGATTGAATTGTCATCTGAAATAGGCACCCACTACCACCATCAATCCTTTCATCAAGGTGTATGGTAGCCAACACCTCCATCTCCTTCCAAGAATCTTCCAAACCTCGAACTGCATCCTTTTGCGACTTCTTGCTCGTGGCATCGGCCAACACATTCCCCTTTCATGAGGTGTTGGAGATTTCAAATTTTTATTCTGGAAGGAACTCCATGCACCTTCGTTGCCACAAATTCAGCTCCCGCTAGGAGAAGATATACATCATGCTCTTGTGATCCGTGAAGACCATGAAGAGCTCCCTGACGAGGTAATGCCACCACAACTTCAGTACGAACACGACCGCCACAAGATACAGATCATGGGTGGCATAGTTACACTCATGGGAACGTGACTACCTAGTCCCATAAGAGATCACCCCTTACTGTTGCATCAGCACACACCTGAGACCTTGACCAGATGCATCACGTAACACCTCATACACTACCCCTTCTTCTAGAAACTTCAGCATGGGGGCACTAACCAACTTCCCTTTCAGATAGCTGAAGGCTGCCTCACCCTGGCCATTCCACACGAAATCCAGTTCCTTCTTGGTCAAGGCTGTCAAAGGTGCTGAAACTCGAGAGAGGATGGGAAGGAACCTCTGATAGTAACATGCCAAACCTAAGAAACTATGAACTTCTACCATGTTCTTGGTAGTTTCCCATGAAACAACCACCTCGAACTTCGATGTGTCCACTTCTATTCCCTGCTCAGAGACC